>APFE031095263.1:132690-166914 GCA_000404065.3 Pinus taeda | reverse complement strand
TGCAGTGATTTTGACCGAAACCCTAGACCTAGACTTGGGATTTCAAGACAAAAAATGAAACAAGTGTGACACAAGTTTTTTCAAATGATATGACCTGATTCCAGCAAAGCCAAGAAGGGAACAAGACCAGCTCCTCCATCAGTGTTATGGCATGCCTAACGAGATGCAAAACTGATGCTGAGGAGACACCTACATATGCATATGTAAAGAGCTTTTGATCACCGATGGAGGGCTCAAGACCGACACTAACAGGGTGCACTTGTTTTGTCACACCTTGGATGTCATCCCAATGAACTGGTACTTGGAGACAGAGCTTCGCCATGGCACAAGGGAATGGGATATTTTGTGCGAAGTATTCATAATGACGTTCAGCTTTGAAGATGGGTTTGATTGTATTGATGAAGCGCTACAAGAAGTTAAAGCAACAATGTTTAGGATACCGCAGGATCCTTTGGATCTGATTCAACCTGATTGGACTACTCAGCTAAGCCACGTGATGGAATGCTATAACATGACAATTGAAGAAGAAGATGAGGACCCTTGAAAGATTGATATCCCCGAAACCGAGGCTCACTGCGAGGTCGAGGGACCGTAGATCGAGAATCCTGATATAACCGCACCATTGAAAACTAAACAGGTAAATATTGGTACAGAGGTGGAGCCCAAATTCGCAAAGATTGGAGATTACTCGGATGACACGATGGTAGATAAGGTTGCCGAATTTTTCCACAAATACCAAGATTTGTTCCCTACCAAGTTTACAGAGTTAAAGGGGATAACAGGAGACCTCGACATTATGAAGATCACGTTAAAACCAGATGCGAAGCTGGTTAAGCAAAGACCTTACCGTCTCAATCCGAAGTATAAGGAGAAGGTCCGCTTAGAGTTAGATAAGATGCTCGCAGCAGGCATCATTGAGCCTGTAGAAGAATCTGATTGGTTGAGCCCGATGGTGGTACAGGAAAAGAAGCAGAAGGATGAAATAAGGATATGCATAGATCTTCGGAAGTTGAATGACGCTTGCGTCCATGATCCTTTCCCAACTCCGGTCATTGATGAGGTATTGGATAATGTAGGTGGCCAGGAAGCGTACTCCTTCACTGATGGGTTTTTTGGGTACCATCAGATCAAAATCATGCTTGAAGATAGAAGCAAGACGACCTTCGTGACTAAATGGGGATGTTTTCAGTACATTGTAATGCCTTTAGGATTGAAGAATGCGCCTGCGATTTTTTCGCGCGTAGTCATTGCTACATTCAAAGACTTCATTCATAAGTTTCTGGAGGTGTACTTTGATGACTGGACTGTGTTTGGGTTGGTAAAATGCCATGTGGCTAGTTTGCACTTAATGCTAGATACTTGTCGAAAGAACCAGATTGCGCTCAATCTGAAGAAACGTTTTTTTTTTGTGTTCCTTTTGGGACTCAGCTAGGTCATGTGGTTTGTAGACATGGACTGATGGTATATCCCACGAAGATCGCAGTCATACTTAACTTGGAAGTGCCGAGGAGTGTGAAACAAATATGCACAACCTTGGGACATACTAGGTACAACAAGAAGTTTATCAAGGGCTATGCCCAGATCATCGCGCCTATGGAGAAGCTGTTGAAAAAGGATGTCACATTCTGTTGGAACGAGGACTGTCAGAAAAGCTTGGACGTGCTAAAAGAAAAAATGGTCACTGCACCTATTTTAGTCTTCCTCGATTGGAAGAAGGAGTTTCATGTAGATGTAGACACATCATATATAGCACTAGGAGTAGTGCTCACACAAGCTAGTGGAGGAGACTTGGACCATCCTATAGCGTTCGCAAGCAGGAGGTTATCCAAGGTTAAGAAGAACTATTCCACCACTGAGCGTGAAGAATCAGCCATGGTATATGCGCTCTAGAAGTATACATTATTTGCTGGGTGGACATTTTAAAATGTATATGGATCATTCAACGTTGAAATACCTAGTCCAATAAGCCTGTGTGGGGGGGGGGGGGGGAGAATTTGTAGGTGGTTATTATTGTTCCAGGAGTATGATTTTGAAGTTATTGTGAAGCCTAGATGACTGAACGTGGGACCAGACCATCTGTCGCACATCGAAACGGGGGAAGAGCCCACTAATTTGGAGGATGGATTACCTGACGCGCAAATCTTTGCAGTGCACGTCGCAGATGGTCACTTTGAAGACATCATACACTTCCTAACGACAAGAGCTGCCCCGGAAGGCTACACCATCCAACAGAAAAAGGAGTTAGTGGTGCGTGCGACGCACTTTTCTATCATTACCAAACATCTATATAAAATGGGGTTTGATGAAGTATTGCGACAATATGTACCAGAGTTTGAAAGAAGCAGTATCCTCGCAGATGCTCATGGGGGTGTCGCAGGAGGCCATTATGCAGAAAGAGCAATCGTACAGAAGATTATACGTGTAGGGTTGTGGTGGCCAACCCTCCATCAGGATTCCAAAGCCTACTGCAAGGCGTGTGACGTGTGTCAAAGGACTGGTAGGCCATCGTGGAGAGATGAACTACCCTTGAACCCACAGATGACATTAGAACCTTTCAATAAATGGGCCATAGATTTTGTGGGACCCATTCAGCCCCAAGGAAAGAAGACAGGACCATGGCACATTATCACCATGGCTCAGTATTTGACTCGATGGGTGGAGGCACAGCCTGTGAAGGACTGCATAGGTGCGATCGTTGCGAAGTTTCTCTTTGAGTATGTACTGACATGATTTGGATGTCCAAAGGTTTTGATGAGTGATCGCAGTACACACTTTTTGAATGAGATGATCAACGCGCTAACGAAGGAATTTCAGGTGTATCACCAGAAAAGCATGTCTTATCACCCACAAGATAATGGGACAGTGGAAGCATTCAATAAGGTGCTAGAGAATGCGCTGACCAAGGTTTGCAATGCTCAGTGAAGTGATTGGGACTTACGCATACTTGCAGTACTATGGGCCCATCGAACCACACGCAGAAAGTTGATTGGGCAGACACCCTTTAGGGTTGTATATGGTGTTGAAGCAGTGATGCCCATGAAATACATTGTGCCTAGTCTATGCATAGTGGCACTCATGGGTATCATGGATCACGAAGCCCTGGAAGAGAGGCTTGCACAGCTTGCTGAGCTTAAGGAAGAAATATTTCTGGCTGGATTTCACCAACAGGTCCAAAAGCAGCGCAAAAAAGCATGGCATGATTAGCACATTAAACTGCGTACCTTTAAGGTAAATGATATAGTTTTGTTATATGACAGCAAGTTTGATAAAATTCCAGGGAAATTTGGAATGCACTGGCTAGGGCTCTATGTCATTAAGGAGATTACTGATGGTGGAGCAGTTCAGTTGGTTAAATTGAATGGAGATCCCTTCCCAGGAAAGGTGAATGACAACTAATTGGAGCCATACACCGTGATCCGGCCAGATGACTATATGAAGGTAGCATAGTCTTAGCACTCCAGACAGCTGAAAGGAGGTGCGGGACTATTAATTACACTGCTCGGGTTGGGGAACTGCGTGATTGGAGGATTGTGCAGAATGAGGCAAGGTCACAGGGTTCACGACATCACAAAGATAGCTGCACTACCCAAGGAAAAACTGCGCAGCTCAGCTGGATAGTGACCATTGAAGTCATTATTCATGATTTGACAATGAGAATGTGGCCAAATGGAGTGGTTGGCCGACATTTAAGACAAAATTAATGGGTAAGATCCTTGGAAATTTTCCGCCAATCTGACATTAATAAACCGAATGTGAGGGGAACGGTCGGATTTGAATTCAAAATGGCCTATAAATTATAGGTGGAGGCCCAACGAGAAACACTTGGAATTTTGAACATTGAGTTGGTGAGCTCTCAGACATGCATGATCTACGCATTCTTCGAAGAATTGCTTGACTGCCTGGTGTTTGATCGATTTCCAAAGTCCAATTGCAATTTCATCCGTGATTTTATCCCAGGATCTAAAGCTATGGATGCCGAAGCAGTGACAACCGAGGGGGTTGTGACAGAGGTTGTTATGGAGGTATAAGGAGCTGCTCAAGAGGGTGTAGAGGTACTAGCTGAAGTTGGACGCCTAGACCAAAGCCTACCCCAACCAAAGAGAGTGCAAAGGATAAGAAGGGAAAGCAGGCTGCGATACTGGTGTGCATGTCGCCTAGAAGAAACCCACTTAAGGACAAGTCCACCGCATAGGAAAAGGGAAAAATCGTTAACTTGGAGCTAGAGGAGGAAGAAATTGAGGACATCTCAATGAATGATGAGGACTTGGGGGTGGAAGTGGAGTATTTGGTAAATTCAATGTCCTTGAATTGTCAATCATAAATTGTCAACCAGGGTGCATAGACTGATGAAGTATAAGTGCACAATGTGTGCTTAAAAGTTATTCATTAGGTCGTTATGTATTTGTTAAGATCTAAACTGAAGATGGAGGTGGTGTTTATTGATTAGATTAGTGTCGTAATTCTTGGGGATGTTGGTTAAGTTTTCTAGGAATTAATTTTTATCTAATTAGTTTGTAGATGATGTGAGAGTGGTTCTACTTGTATTAGATTGTTTTGGGATTTTTTATCTTAGATCTTTATGCTGCAGCTCCTAATTCTCTAAGTGAAAAAAGAAACTTATTCTATCAGCTATGAAGAAACACTGTTTGAACTCAATTGTTTAGGAGAGAACTTCTCACTCTTTTACTTATTCAATCTTTGCTCAAACAAAATACCCCAAGCAACATCTATATTGTGAATTGAACACACTTCAATTATGTTGGATAATAAGCAAAGGAAAGGACCATGTTGTACTAGGTATAAAGCAAATTAGATAACAGTCTAAACTAGGTATAAATCAAATTAAAGTTCTTATGCAAATAACAATTCGCTGGCGAGATCATTATGCTGCATTGTCACACAAGACAGAGCAATTGAAGAATCAAAGGAAATCATATTGTAATTGATTAAAACCTGTCATTGTTTGTAGGGGCCCTCCACATAGCAGTTCAGAGTTTCCAATCAACACAACACTTGCACACAAAAACCAATTCTATTCACGAAATTCACAAACTGTTCACAGTTATATCATTCAACGCGCACCCAAATCACAGTGCGGACATAAGTTTTATAGCAGGTTTCTTGGCATAACTGTACGAATAATTCAAGCCTAATATATCTATCCTATCTAAACTTATATCGTTAAACTGTCGTTTTGCTATTCCGAAAGCAAAACGATAAGGTTTCAGTCGTTTTCGAGTTCTGTTCTTCGTTAATCCGGCGGTTGACTTGGAGTTTGACCGTGATCTCCTGCACTTCTCTTAGCAAACAGTTTCAAGGGGATAGGAAGGTATCCACGAGGAAGCCATCCTCTATCCATCTGCACCCTTTGCTGCTAAGCTAGAACTCTAGAACCTTGCAAACAATGGAGACAACGACAAAAAACCTAGATTAGCTGCGGAAACAGACTGATTCAGTAGCCAATTGCAACTTTAACAAAACAATAGGGTATAAAGTTAAATATGAACAAGAAGACATATTATTGCATACCTTCATCAAAACCTTGTAGATATGGCTTTATTTAGGTGGTAAACATATAGGAAAAAGAGAGGATCATTAGGCAAAAGGGATGTCATTGTAGGACAATCTTCGGACTCTACATTCCCCCATAATGGAGATGTTGTATGTCCTCATACACTTCTTCCTTGTCATTTTCTTGTGCCTCTTGTTTATCATCTCCATGTTTCACTGTTTTCTTCTTTTTGGCAGAGATAGGCATTCTAGGCTTCCTCATTAGAATCTTGTACTTTAAACTGATAATTTCTCTCTGCATAATTCTATTTTCTTTCTTTAGCTTCTTGTTTTTCTTATACCACAAGCTTAGATGTAGGATCAGATTGTCACTCTTTGCAATCTATATCTCACTCTGTGTCTTTAAGGCTTGATTCCCATTTTTGAGTTATTGATTCAGTGTTTCTAGTTCAAAGATCTCCTGCTTCAAGATGTTTGAGGCTGATAGTTCATTTACCTGGTTGCTTCCTTCTCCAGGGCTCTGAATTGTTTCCTTTGTTGTTGTCTCTTTCCTTTCTAGTGCCTCTATACAGTCATATATTTCTTCCTGAGCGGGGTCAATACCCAGACTATGCATTCGGCTTATGGTTCTTGGTGATGATCTTGGTGACTTTGTTGGAGAATTTCCGGGGTTTTCAATTGGCTCATCCCCTATTGGCTCATCCTCTGTTGGCTCGTTCTCTATTGGCTCAATCTCTATTGGAGTATTCTCTGTTAGCTCACCTTCAGTCTCTATTTGAGTATTCTCTGTTGGCTCGCCTTCAGTCAAATCCTTTTCATTTGGCTCATTTTCCTTAAGATTAATATATTATGTAGTTTTTGAGTTTTTTTGTGGAATTGTGCTCAACCTCATGCTCCTCCTCAACCCTGGGGTTTGTATTTTCTGCACTTTCCTCCTTTTATTCTCTATTTTTTCTTCTAGAGGAGAGGTCTTAGTTTGTGAGAATTCTTCTTTACCCAGGCTGGCTTTCTTTCTTCTAGGGTTTCCCCTCTTCATTCTCTGCAAAATATTTACTATAGGCAACTCTTCTTCTGTTAGTTTTATCTGAGTTTGAGGTGCCTGTTCGTTTATCATTTCTATGGCTCTCTTTCTCCCTTTGAGGGCCCTGCTGCTACTTGGCTAGGGATTTTTCTTCAAAGTGGTTCCTTACTAGGAAACTATTCTAGTTACCCCCTATACTTTAGAGATGAGATTCGACCAATATTTTTACCAGGCCATGATGATACATGGTGTTTTCTATGCTTTGAATTTTCTTCTGAACATTTGTAGACATTTTCTTAAGGCTATTTAGGAGGAAATAAGGGAGGTTCATCTGATGATCCTCAAGGAAGTCCATAATCATCCTAACATAATAAAAATACATTTGCCCAAACCTACCCTCACAAGTGATGAACTTCTAAAGCACAAGTAATAAGTTTCTCCATTTGTTTTTAAGATCAATGGTAGGAATACCTTTTTTGTAGACCGTAGTGTCCATGTTCGGATTCTTGAGGAAGACCTTCCAGTCCTCGCTACCAATCCCTCTGTTTTTAAACCATTTTTCTCCATTTCTTGGCAGCTATGTAGCCTCAGTGATCATAGAGTCTGTTATTGTGAGATTTATCTCCCTAATTTCTGCTCCAATTCCATCGAATGAGTGCACAAATGTCTTGGTTACTTGCTTGTGGAAGTCATTAAATTTCTCAATGAACTACAACCATTGTCTTCTTTGTAGCAGCTCCCTAGTTTGTGGGTACCCCTCCAGGAATTGCTTCCTTGTTGGCTCAATTCGAACAATTATCCCCATGCCGAAGGATGCTTTGCCTCGAAGATTGGCTACCTTGACAGGAAAATGGGCTGGTAGGGTTTGCTAGCTGGCGGAAAGATGGAGTGGTTGTGAAAGTTCAGAGGAGTGTAATAATAGGGAAGAACGGATGGGTTATCATAAGGATTATGGGAATGAATTCGACCGTTAGGCACATTCAAACTTATGATTTGGTAATTTGTTTGACAGATTTGGCATAAGGTCATGATATGACTTTTAAGGTGGTGGCATATGATATTTTGTTAAGCAGCCATTACCCTTAGGTTATAATGATTGTACTTTAGTACTATATATTCTTAGTCATACATGTTATATAACCTTCCCTATTGTTAAATTAAAGCAACACGTACCTTTAAATTTCTTTTGCTAACCTTATTTGTTGTCCTTTGATCTCCTGTAGGTACCTTGCTGTTAATTGTCCTTTAATCCAGATCACCAAGCATCCTTGTAGACTTCAAAATTATTAGGTTGTAGAAACTTGTTTTAGCTGTGGAAACTTGTCCAAGCTGCGAAAAGTTGTTGATTTTGCAGCTTAAGAGAAAGAAGGCTTTAGCAGATGAACTTTATTATCTTTTTTCTTTTGAAAATAAAATTTGAAGTGCCAACAAATTGGTTTTCACTTTAAATTTTTTGTATAAACATGCCAACGACATGTTGGTTTTCATGTTTATACAAATTTTTTTCTTCATATTATTATATGTATATATATATGCATATATTCACATATTTTTTTTTTTTTTTTTTTTTTTTTTAATTGAAGAACAAACTGAATGAAAATTTATAAGGTGGAAAAGAAGAAAAATTCTTCTTGACCATCTTCAGTTCTGAATTATCTTGAAACATTTTAACAAATTCCTCTTTAGTTAATGGTTTCTGGTAAAGCTTGAGTTGGTGTCCATTTACTAATAGAGGAGTTTTCTCTTCGTCAATAGTCCTGATTCTAACTGTGCCATTGTCAAAGACATTCTCAACTTCATAAGGTCCAAGCCAATGGATTTGGAATTTCCCTTGAAAATTTTTGAATTTTGAATCAAAGAGCAATGCCCAATCTCCTGGATGACACTTCCTTTCTTTAATGTAGTTATCATGCCAACTTGACCTCTGTTGGTGCACTAAGCTGGTCCTTTGGAAGGCCTCTTGTCTGATTTCATTGAGCTCATTTAATTGTGTCGTCCTTTGCTTCTGGGCTTCTGTCAAGTCAAGATCTAACTGGACTACTGTCTTATAGGTATGGATTTGGAACTCTATTGGAAGTAAGACTTGCTTCCAATAAACAAGTTCATATGGAGTATGCCCTGTAGTATTCCTCCATGTAGTTCTGTAGGCCCATAAGGCTTTTGGAAGCTTTTCCACCCAGTCTTTGTAAGGATAGCCTCGATCACCTTATTTGTGTACTCAACTTGTCCATCGGCTTGTGGATGGTATGGAGTTGACTTCCAATGTTTTATCTTGTATTGGTCCACAAGCTTCTGCACTAGTCTGGATGTGAACTGTGTCCCTTGATATGTTACAATTTCTCTTGGAACACCAAAACGAGTAAAAATATCTTCAAAAATAAATGAAATTATATTATTTTTAGTAGCAAAAGGAAGTGCTTTAGCTTCTACCCATTTAGTGACATAATCAATACATACCAGAATATACTTCTTTTTCTTTGAAAGTGGGTTGACTGGTCCAACAAAATCCAGTGCCCATTTTTCAAATGGTTCGATAAGTACTTGTGGTTGCAGTGGAATTTCATTTGAAAGGGTAGGTTTTCCCATTCTTTGACAACTGTCATATCTTTTAACATATTCATTGGTGTCCTTAAAAATGGAAGGCCAATAATATCCTAAAAGCAGGATTTTATAAGCAGTTCTCTTGTCAGAAAAATGTCCTCCACATGGCTCATCGTGACAAGCTTTTAGTATCTCTGGTATTTTGTCCTCCCGAACAAATATTCTGATGATGAGGTCTGGTCTTGTGTTGTATAATTCCCCATTTATCCATGAATAGGATGTGCTATTGTGGACTATTATTTTTTTTTTCTTTTTCTCTAGTAGATAAATGAAATGGCATTTTTCCTGTGGCCAAATAGTTAGCAATATCTGCATACCAAGGTGATTTAGTAGATACTGCAAAAATATATTCATCAGGAAATTTATCTTCTACGGGTTGATCATTGTTTTCATTTTGTATTCTAGATAGAAAATTGGCAATTGTGTTTTGTTTTCCTGGCCTATCTAGAATGGTTATGTTGAATTATTATAAAACTAGGAGCCATCTAGTTATTCTTCCATTAGTGACTGGTTTATTCGTTAGGTATCTAATGGCAGAATGGTTTTTGTGGACAAAAGTTTCATAGCCAGTTATATAATGTTTGAATTTATCAGTGGCATGAATTACATCTAAGAACTCCTTTTCGGTTACAATATAATTTTGTTGAAAATAGCAACAAGAAATGCTAAAAATAACACTCAGAATATTCCAATTTTGATTTGTCCTTAAATTAGAATTGTGAATTAAAATTCGAATTTAGTCTCACCAGATGCTTAAAAAAAAATTAATTAATTCATCTTGGATTAATTAGTTGGAGAAATTCAAGCTAGAAGTCTTTGTGAAGTCATGCAACAATTATCCCTTAAATTAAGGAAGTTAACCCTTAATTAAAGAGATAAGGATGAGTTGTAATTAGTTAGCTCAGTTAACTGAGTTAAGTCCAGTTAAATTAGTTCCAAACAGTTTGAGGAACTAATTGTGAGTTCAATTAGTTAATGCATGCATGCAGGTAACTAGTTTACTATAGATAACTCAGGATTCTCTCATAAATAACTCATGCATGTCAGTTCAGAGAAAGACCCAGTTGAGATTAAAGACAGGGAAATTGTACTATCAGTTGGAGGAATTTTCCTATAAAGGAAACTGATCCATGTAGAAGGAACAAGGTTTCTTGAGGATTGCGCAGTTTTACAGGGTGTGAGATCAGTGTGAGTGATCAGTGTTACACTTGGTAACAGTAGGATTACCCAAGAGAAACAACGCAAGGAAATATGAGGCTTGGAGGGTAGAGGAGAAGGTTTGTGAGAAGCCTTGATTGCCTGTGAGCATCCAGGAGGATTGTATTGAGAGATGGTTAGCTGTGGGAGCTAAAGCTTTGTGTAATCTTTATGTATTTCCACCTTGTATGATAATACAGATAGCGGGGTTTTTAGCTGAGGCTTTCCCCACAGTATTCTTCTGTGTTTCATGTGCATTGATTCTGCTTCTCTGTTATATGTGTTCCGCTTGATCTTGCTCAAATCGATTAAGCTTTTGCAAGTTTGATTGTAGAAGTAGATTAAGTATTTTGCTTTAGTACATTGCATAATCAGATTAATCTACATTGAGAATTCCTACATGGTATCAGAGCAAAGGTGATCGAAGTTGTGAACAATATACTGAGAAGAGAATTTGAAGTTTGAAGTTCAGGATTGAAGGTACAAATCGAATTCATCTCATACTTCTGGTTGGTCAATGGCATTCTATGGCTTAAGAATCGAGTATTCATTGGATGGCAGTTCGAATTACATAGCATGGAAAGATCGCATGGAAGTTGTATTAGAAGACAATGGTTTGAAGGATTTCATTGATCAAGAAATCCCAAAGCCAGGTTCAACTAATGCACAAGAGTTGGCTGAATAGAAGAAGTGTGTGACGAGGGTGAGATGGATCATCCTTGAGGGAGTTCGAGACCATATTGTCTCAAGTCTCCATGGGAAGGAGACTCCATTTTCAGTGTGGAAGACATTGAAGGACCTATATCAGAACAGTAGTGACCACAGGAAATTAGTGCTCAAGGATAAGCTTTGAAGAATCAAGATGGAGAACGGTGATACTATTTCCACATATCTAAACAAGCTCACCACCTGTAGAGATGAGTTTGGAAGTGTAGGAATAACGATAGCCAATGATGATATGGTGAGCCTCACTCTCCTTGGCCTTCTAAAGAGCCGGCATAACTACCAGGACTCTATGGATGGAAGGGAGAAACTGCCGGATTGGTAACGACTGTGATTGGATCTCATGCAGGAGGAGATCAAGAGGAGCACACGAGATGGTTCTTCATCCAAGGAGGATGAAGAAAATCTGGCCTTAGGGAGTAAGGAAAGGAAAGGGAAGGAGAAGGATTCTCATCCCAAACTGAATTCTTCTCATGGAGGGAAGAAGGGTGACAAATCTAAAGTGAGATGATTTAATTGTCACAAGATGGGTCATTATGCGACTAATTTCCCATAGAAGAAGTCCAAGAAGGAATCCTCGGAAGGATTTGAAGGTGAGGCATTGGCCTCTCAATTCGAAATGGACTTCACACTCATCGCATGCATGGTGTCTTCGATGATGGGTTGTGGTTGGTTTCTTGACAGTGGAGCCTCATTCCACATGACCAACGATAAAAATTTATTCAGTACCTTGGAGGAGAAAGACCTCAAGATACTCATAGAGATGGGTGATGATGAAAGGTATGGTGCTTCAGGAGTGGGCATGGTTGCTTTTCAGAGGGAGCATGGAGCTTCTATCACCTTGACAGATGTGAAGTATGTGCCTGGACTGAAGAAGAACTTGGCATCGATCGCGGTGTTGGAGGACAAAGGCTACACTTTTGTCTTAAGTAACTGAAAGGTTTTCCTTAGACACATCACCACGGGACAAGTGAAATAGATCAGTTCATGGGTATAAAACCTGTATGCACTTGAGGTACAAGATGCACGCAAAGCCTTGAGGAGCAAGTCCAATGTTAGAGACTTGGTGGTTGAGAGGGAGAGTAAATTACCTCTCAACCTGCAATCCTATAAGAAGTCTCAGACAATTGTGGAGGAGCCACAATTGGAGATGCTGAAAGGAGACCGAGTCGAGGCATCCACTTATGCAAAAACCTCTAGTAGGGGGAAATTTCGAGTCAAGTCAGTAGAGGGATCACATGTAGCCATACTTTCAGGTGTGAGGTGGGGCAATGTGAAGTGATAGTCCTAAGAAGGCTGAAATTGGGCAGGGTTCATTGAGAGGTTTTATCTCATGAATCGTACCTTGCTACGGGAGCCCAAAGTACATAGTAGCGGGAGGAATCAATGGGATTGATGCAGTCAATGATCAAAGTGACAGAGGCTAGAGCAGTCAGATACTAAGGAACGCAGAGAAAGATTGACAACAGTGCAGAAAGGCAGAGTCAGCCAAAGCATAGATTTTTCAGTCGATAGAGGCAATAACAGTCAGAGACTTTGATGACAGGGGCATCATTCTGATTCAGGTTGGATGTTTTTTGTTTCTGGAGATTGCTGTAGAAACAACACTAGAGAGAAGTGTTGCATGTAGAACATTCCAAAGGTTCAGGATCAGGATCGAGTTGAATTCCTTTCTTGTTGAGTGGGAGTGTTGAAAATAACAACAAGAAATGCTAAAATTAGCATTTAGAATATTCCAATTTTGATTTGTCCTTGAATTATAATTGTGAATTAAAATTTGAATTTAGTCTCACAAGCTGCTTGAAAAATAATTAATTAATTCATTTTGGATTAATTAGTTGGAGAAATTCAAGCTAGAAGTCTTTGTGAAGTCATGCAATAACTATCCCTTAAATTAAGGAAGTTATCCCTTAATTAAAGAGATAAGGATGAGTTGTATTTGAGTTGTAATTAGTTAACTCAATTAACTGAGTTAAGTCCAGTTAAATTAGTTCCAAACAGTTTGAGGAACTAATTGTGAGTTCAGTCAGTTAATGTATGCATGCATGCAACTAGTGTACTCTAGATAATTGAGGATTCTCTCATAAATAACTCATGCATGTCAATTTAGACAAAGACCCAGTTGAGATTAAAGACAGGGACATTGTACTATCAGTTGGAGGAATTTTCCTATAAAGGAAACTCATCCATGCAGAAGGAACAAGGTTCCTTGAGGATTGTGTAGTTTTACAGGGTGTGAGATCAGTGCGAGTGATCAGTGTTACACTTGGTAATAGTAGGATCACCCGGGAGAAACAACGCAAGGAAATAGGAGGCTTGGAGGGTAGAGGAGAAGGTTTGTGAGAAGCATTGATTGCCTGTGAGTATCCAGGAGGATTGTACTGAGAGTTGGTTAGTTGTGGGAGCTAAAGTTTTGTGTAATCTTGATGTATTTCCACCTTGTATGGTAATGCAGATAGCGGGGTTTTTAGCTGAGGCTTTCCCCAGAGTATTCCTTTGTGTTTCATATGCATTGATTTTGCTTCTCTGTTATAAGTGTTCCGCTTGATCTTGCTCAAATCGATTAAGCTTCCGCAAGTTTGATTGTAGAATTAATTAAGTATTTTGCTTTAGTACATTGCATAACCAGATTAATCTACAGTGATAATTTCTACAAATTTAACTTTGCAGGATCTAAAGTTTTACTAGTATAATAAATTGCATAAGGAGTGAGATCTTTTTGTCCTAAAATAGCTCCTAAAGCTGAATCTGAAGCATCTGTTGAGATATGGAAAGGCAATTTCTAGTTAGATCCTTTTAAGATGGGTGCTTCAGAAATTTTCTTTTTCAAAGTTTCAAAGGCAACTTGACATTCGGAATCCCAACTGAATTCACAGTGTTTGGTGAGTAATTTAAAGAGTGGGGATGCAATTATTGTGAAGTTTTCTATATATCTTCTATGGTATCCAGTAAAATCGAGTAAAATTCTAACATCCTTTTGACAACTTGGCACCGATAACTTAGAAATGACTTCCACCTTAGATGAGTCTACCTTAATTCCATCTCCAGAAATATGGTGACCTAAAAAAATTCCCTGGTTAAACATTATGAAACATTTTTCATGGCTTAATGAGAGGTTTGTTTCTTAACATCTTATTAAGACTTTTTCCAAATTTTCTAGTGCTTCATTGAAAGAATCCCCATAGACTGTGAAATCATCCATGTACACTTCCACACAATCATGGATAAGATCAGAGAAAATGCCGAGGAATGCTCTTTGGAATGTTGTTAGAGCATTACATAACCCAAAGGGAAGTACTCGATAAGCATAAGTTCCCCATGGACAAGTGAATGTGGTTTTATCTTGATCTTCAGGAGCTATCTGAATTTGGTTATATCCACTAAACCCATCCAAGAAGGAAAAATATTTTTTCCCTCCTAAAGTATCTAAGACCTGGTCTATGAAAGGTAAAGGAAAGTGGTCTTTTAATGTTGCTTTGTTCAATTCCCTATAATCGATGCATACTCTCCATTTTCCATTCTTTTTAGGGATGATTACTAGGGGTGAAACCCACTGATTGTCAGATATTAGATAAATGAAATTTACATTTAATAATTTTTGCAGTTCTTCCTTAACAATTTCTTTTAGATTTGGGTTCATTCTTCGTTGAGGTTGTCTAACTGGTCTTGCATTTTGTTCAATGTAGATATGATGTATGCAAGTTTTAGGATCAATCCCTCTCATGTCAGTGTATTCCCATGCAAAAGCAGAAGAATGTTTCTGTAAAATTTCTATCAATTGTTTCTTTTGCATGTCTTCCAAGTTTTCATTGACATTCAAGGTTTTTCCTGGAAAGATTTCTATTGAGGAATTCCCAAATTTTTCCATGGACAACAATGATACCTGCTTAGATGAGAGATATTCATTTCGACTACGCTCATAATGTGAGGAAGATTCATTATTTTCTAGTAAATTTAAAAGTTGGTCTTCCTCTTTCACTTGTTTAGTGACAAAAATAGGTTGTATATCTTCTCCATCTTCTATCCATTCTTTAGTTTTTGTATCTATTGTTGTTCTTGCAGGGGGGTATAATGTAAATTTCTTTGTAGAATTTCCATCTGAGATAAACATATCGCCTGATCTACAGCCGATAAAAGCATCAACTGTAGCCAACCAAGGCCTTCCTAGAATTAATGGTTGTCCTCCTAGATTATTCTTGGGTGTTAAGACCATGAAATCAACAGGATATTCCCAAGAATCTAAAGATACACAAACATCTTCTAACACACCATCTGGTTTAATAACAAATCTATTTGCTAATTGCAATAAGGTTGGTGTGTATTGAAGGTTAGGAAGCCTAAGTGTGTCCATAACTTGTTTGCTCATTATGTTTATGGTTGCTCCTAGATCAATCAGTGTTTTTGGTATTTCAGTTCCATTGATGTGATTTTTTACAATGGGGCTTCTTGGGTCTAAATATTTTTGAATTATCGTTTTTCCCATCATAATGTCTGCAATTTTTCTGACTAACTAAATTCTTTTTATATCTTTTCTTTTTCTCCCTGATCGTTATGTACTTAATTCCTTAATTTTTTTTGCAAAAATTGGTATTTCTTTTATGAATTGTAATAAAGGAATCTTAATACAAACATTTCTCAATTCATCCATCATATTGCAATCAGGCAAGATAATTTGTTTCTCTACTCCTTCATCGATTTTCAACCTTTATGGGAAAGGTGGTTTAACATTGATATTGAAGGTTGTTCTATGATAGGAGCATATATTGGAATTTCTTCTGTTTGTTTATTTTCTTTTTGAGGGAGAGAAATCTCCCCTTCTTCTGATTGATTTTTGTGATTTTGAAGATCAGATTTTGTTCTTTGAATGACAACAAGAGGTTTTCTTGGTAATATTCTTTTAGACCTTAATTGGACATTATTTAGGTCTAGTGGGGTTATTACATAAGTTTGACGATTTTGACCCTTCATGTTGTATACTGGTTGTTGTGGTATCTTATTATTAGGATTTGGAAGTGGTTGAGCGAGTAGTTGATTTGATTTTTGTGGAAATGGTAGGGAAAGTTGTGGATTTTGATTCTGAGCTGGGACTTGTGGCAATTGATTAGCTTGAGGAATTTGATTAGACGGGGGTAAGAATTGTGGTGGAAGGTAAGATGGTGATTATTGTTGATATTGAGCATAGGCTCCATAAGGATTTTGCCATACTTGATTCCAAGGTTGTGACTGTGGCAGAGCCCAAGGCTGCCAGGCTGAATTCCAATTACTTTTTGAAGATTGGGCAAATTGTTGTGGTCTAAATCCTTGTTATTGATTTGGTTTGGGGTATTGCCATAGTCTTTTGGCTATAAAGTAGAGAGGCTCTACTAGTTATGAGATTCCTTCATCATTGAATACAGCCTTAAGACCTGCTAAGGATGGACATCCGTTCATATCATGATTATCTGCACATATGACATAGGTTTCTATGGCTTTTGAGTCTAAGGGTCACTCTCTTAGAGCATGTTTCTTTCAACACTTGGGACAAAAGATAGATAATGCAGCATTTTCAGAATTTTGCTTGTTTTGTATTTTAAGGGTGTCTATCTGTTCACTTAGGCTCCCTAAAATATCTGTTTTGAAGGTGTCAAGTAAATTTCCTATTTCTGCCCTACTAACTATCCTAGCTGCAGACTTGTTTATTCTTGACAAGAGAGGGTCTCTAGGACTCTTTCCAACTATTGCTTTACCCCTTGAGATATGTACACATAAATCACAAATATCTGCAAATGGTAGTTGGGAAATATCTCCTTTTCCAGTTAGGTTAAGGAGATCTATCCATTCATCTTTAACGGCTCTGAGTAAAAGAGCTTTCAAGGTTTCTTCATCCAAATTATCCATTTTTGTTCTTTTAACATTATAAACAAACCTTTCTACCAAGTCTTCAAGATTTTCATCTTCTTTTTGTGTCATTTTGAAGACTTCATCTTTAAGGTTACTAGGCATACAATAATCTCTATATTTGCTTAAGAAATCCTCTTTCATTTGTCCCCATGTTGTTATAGAATGCACTCCTAGACTCATGAACCATTTTAATGCTGAGCCTTTTAATGTGGCAGGGAAAATTTTTTAGCTTTTGAGCACCATGCAAATAGTCATATGATTTGCATAATACTTCAAATTCAAAGAGAAATGTTTCTGGTTCTTCGTTTCTTTTCCTGTGGATATTAGGAAGAATCGAGGATGATATATTTTTCATTGTGAGGGTTCTATCTTCATCGAGAATAGGGAATCTCGAAGGATCTTGATTTCCTTTGCCTCTACCCCCTCCTCTACCTCTATCTCTTCCTCTTCCTCCAATCCTATCTTCTTTGCCATGGACGTTGTGTACTTCTCCTTCCCCTTCTTCAGCCATGATACATTCTTCGGAGCTAATATAGTGTTCTTCTAATATTTCTGGTTCCTCTATCAATGGTTGCTTAGAATAAGTTTAGAATTCGTCTTCTTCACTAGGAATTTCTAATTCTTCTCCCAAAATTTGTTCATCAGTGGGGGATAGAAATATTACTCCTATAGTTGGAGATGTAGGATTTTCTTCAATTACAGCTTCAGTAGAAGAAATAGGTGAAGTTCTAGATTGAATATCTGATCTCGAGACTTTAGGAAGTCTTTGTCGACCTCTAAATGGAATTCGGGTTTGAGTAGGTGGTGTGGAATCTCGAAATCGTCGTGAAGTGAGTGGATTTGTGGGAATTGAAATTTTTCCTCGTCCTACAAATCTACCCCTAGAGTCTTTATCCCTACACATGTCATGTTTTAAATTAATGATGGTTTTTTTTTATACTTATAATTGTACTTCCCCGACAACGATGCCAAAATGTTTGGTCAATTCAATGTCCTTGAATTGTTAATCATAAATTGTCAGCCAGGGTGCACAGACTGATGAAGTACAGGTGCATAATATGTGCTTAGAAGTTATTCATTAGGCGTTATGTATTTGTTAAGATCTAAACTTAAGATGGAGGTGGTGTTTATCAATTAGATTAGTGTCGTAATTCTTAGGGATGTTGGTTAAGTTTTATAGGAATTAATTTCTATCCAATTAGTTTGTAGATGATGTGAGAGCGGTTCTACTTGTATTAGATTGTTTTGGGATTTTTTTATCTTAAATATTTATGCTGCAGCTCCTAATTCTCTAAGTGCAAAAATAAACGTATTCCATCAACTATGAAGAAATATTGTTTGAACTCAATTGCTTAGGAGAGAACTTATCACTCTTTTACTTATTCAATCTTTGCTCAAACAAAATAACCCAAGCAACATCTATATTGTGAATTGAACACACTTCAATTATGCTGGATAATAAGCAAAGGAAAAGACCATATTGTACAAGGTATAAAACAAATTATATAGAAGTCTAAACTAGGTATAAAGCAAATTAAAGTTCTTATGCAAATAACAATTCGCTGGCGAGATCATTACGCTGCATTGTCACACAAGACAGAGCAATTGAAGAATTAAAGGAAATCATATTGTAATTGATTAAAACCTACCACTATTTGTAGGGGCCCTCCAAATAGCAGTTTAGAGCTTGCAATCAACACAACGCTTGCACACAAAAACCATTTCTATTCACACTAAATTCATAAACTGTTCACAATTATATCATTCGACGCGCACCCAAATCATAGTGCAGCCATAAGTTTTATAGCAGGTTTCTTGGCATAACTGTATGAATAATTCAAGCCTAATATCTCTATCCTATCTAAACTTATATCGTTAAACTGCCATTTTGCTATTCTGAAAGCAAAACGATAAGGTTTTAATCATTTTCGGGTTCTGTTCATCGTTAATTCGGCGGTTGACTTGGATTTTGACCGTGATCTCCTGCGCTTCTCTTAGCAAACAATTTCAAGGGGATAGGAAGGTATCCACGAGGGAGCCATCCTCTATCCATCCGCACCCTTCACTATTGACCTGGAACTCTAGAACCTTGCAAACAATGGAGGCAGCTACAGAAACCTGGATTAGTTGTGGAAACAGACTGATTCAGTAGCCAATTGCAACTTTAACAAAATAATAGGGTATAAAGTTAAATATGAACAAGAAGACATATTATTGCATACCTTCATAAAAAACAGGTAGATATGGCTTTATTTAGGTGGTAAACATATAGGAAAAAGAGAGGATCATTAGGCAAAAAGGATGTCATTATAGAACAATCTTCAGACTCTACATGTAGGACATTGAAGTCAAGGTTTCTAACCCTATCGCTAAGTTGCCCGAATACGTCCCTCCGTGCAAAGGCAAAACCAAAGTGTCGAAGGAAATCGACGAAAGCAAGTTTGCCCTGCACATACCTCTGCTGCTGGACGAGATTGTCTTTGAAGGTCCGCGCTTGGGGCGGGTTCCTCTGTTGAAACTGGAATATTGGGACTTAGCTGACAATGAGAAGTTCCCGCACTTAGCGACATAAAAGCTAATGCACGGCGTTGTTCACACAACCACCGAGATGACTGTATTGGAGCCGCGAAAGTGGCTCAGGGGTGTAGGCAAAGCAGGTCTACTCAACCTTCTATGGGTGCCGCACTACAATCGCACACCCATTACAATATTGGTCATCAAGCAGTTTCTATGCTTGGTGCATGATGGGTGTCTGTGGCTGGTGGAGCCGATACCCATCACCGACAGGTTGATCCATAGGATCACATGGCTACGCTATACAGGGGAGAATCCGACCATGATGTTTGGTGGAAAAGGTGGCGAGCAGGCCCTTGTGGAGGCCATGAATGAGAAATTCAAGCTCATGAAGAAGTCGCGCAGCTATGCCATCTTGAGTATCTGTGACTCTGCGGTCAAGGTGGCCACACAGATCTTGGCAGGAAAAGTTATGCAGAAGTGTCGTGTAGATGAAGTGTTATCACCAGTCGTTGCTCTAGCAGCCCACTGCACCGAAAGGAGTCTAGTTTAATTGGGCGCGCTATCTCTTCGGTGGGTTCCTTGCGAACTACCGCGAGGCATAAGAGCTCATCAAGAACTTCCACTATGTGTGGCTCTTGCTGTCCATTGTGTTGGTTGCTCGGGAGATGCTGGAAGACAATCAACTCCCCTCGGTCATGCCGGACCTGCCAGAAGCAGCGAAGTACGCTTCGTTGTGGGCGACCAATTATGCTCATCGCATGAAGGATAGCAAGATCTTCTAGATCTTGATGGAAATGAATATACACATGGATATTAATCACAAATCACGATTATCACCTACTATGTTTTCCAAGTTGTGGGAGGTCGAAACATTGAAGGAACAGGTAGATGCAGCGCAACACAAAGAGGCAGTGCTGAAGGCGTGCTTGAAGCCCTGGTTGGACGAAGCTTATTCGGTCACAACTTCCATTGAAGGCAAGCTTGCTAATCTACAAGTGACTCAACAAAAGCTTCTGGCTGATAGTTCAGGACCAACGACATAGCAGTTGGCTGAAGAAGTGAAGCAGGCGGCTGCGCAGTGCACCGCCGAAGTGGCAGTCATACAGGTCGAGCTGGGAGGTCTTCGCACCAAGATCTCCACGCTTGCAGAGTTACTCGAGGGCGAGTCACCATGTTTGTGTTGGGGGCCTGTTGGGAACGGGTTCCCCCAAGAGTAGTTTTGGGGCTAAAAGCCCATGCTTAGGATAATTTTGTAATAAAGTTGTAAAGTCTCTGCATTTTGTGGTCGCGGAGCACGAAGGTGTCAAGAGTCATAAAGGGTTGTCTGCGCTTATTTTGTAAAATGTCAAGTCGGCTGTAAGGATCCACCCATGGTCCGCGGACCATGGGATTGTATCAAAAGAAGCTAAGTAAGCTTGCTCTAAGTAGTTAAGGGAAGTAAGGAAGAAAGTAGCGAAGTAGAGTGGAGAAGTCTAAGTGTTCTCGGGTCTTAGTGTAGGTAGAGGCTCTGCAGCTAAGTGCGTAGAGGCCTAGGGTGGAAGTTCGCAGCTGAGTGCGTGAACCCCTACAGCTATGTGCGCAGGGTGGATAGAGTCTGTATTAAACTTAAAGATATTAATAAAGAGAAGTATTCTACAATTACTGTGTATTTAGTTCTTGTTAATGCATCTGATTATATTACGTTTTGGGTTTATTTTACAATGTTTATTTGATGCGCGAATATATGTGATTGTATCAGTTAATTGAACGCAAGTAAGGATATCAGTTTACACGGTGCTAATTGTGATTGATTAGTAAGATAAGTAAAACACTTGAGATAACTTGGGAACCTATACAATACATTGTCATAGCTGTGTGAAAGTACCTGGACCATGGGTTAGGGTTGCACGAAGGTCAATCGTACCCCTTTGCGAAGGTACTAAAGGGCGGAATAAAGGGCAGACTAACAGAACCCTAAAGCTTAGCGACCTGTGCAAAAGTAGGGACAGAGGGTATAACCCGACATCACGACCATCTCAGGGTGCGAAAACTTGGTTCCAACATCCCCCCATACTGCTTCGGGTGAGACTGCAGTCCACGCTCCGCGGGCTGATGCCGAAAGGGCTAGTAGTGTAGGGATTTGTTTGGCTAACTAACGCTGAACCCAGGTCAGGGCCCACAAAGCCAACAACCAATGAGAAAGGTGTTAGGTGGATCCACGTTGACACGTAACCTTGGGAGGGTGACCCCGAAGGTGTTTATGAAATAACGTTTGGGAAATAGAGCTGGGGTCCAAGCTAAAGTGCAAGGATGTGGTTTTGTGTGGAGGTTAAAACTGTTAGTGCAAAGAATTGCAATGTTTAATAAGCCATTTGGGGCTTAAAGTGAAAAAGGAGATTGTGGATTAAGATTTGGAGTGCGCTTGTTTGAAAGCATTTTGGCCTATGTTTTATATGTTGAACGCATGAATGAGTCAATAGCTAAATAAAGCACTTTGACCCATAATTTAATGTTAAAACATGAACAAATCAACAACATGAAATTTGGCATTGGAATTTAGCGTTTATACCAAATATAATAACGCAACACTAAAATTTAATAGAAGGACGCATGAATGAGTTTCCAGCTCCAATAGCAACATGAACATATTTAGAAGAAAATTTGGCAGTTTGGTTAAATTTGGTGATGTGCCAAATTTAGAAAAAGTCCTACTAAATCATGTAACTTACTAGTATGGAGGAAAACAAAATTTTAACTCATAAGCAAAGATTGATGACATGAGGAACAAATTTACAGGACATGTTTGAAGTAGGACAAAGGCAAAAATAAAGATTTATGCATGATGAATAACTAAAAATAACTAAACTTCAACAACCAAAAATATCAATCCAAATTCCTTTATAAGCATATTTTGAACAACCAAGAAGCAGGTTGTTGGTGCAGCAAGGTTCATAACGTCAGTATGCATCAAGGGTGAATAAGAGATCAATTTCAGCGTCTTAAAGGTGTTTGAGAAGGCAAAAAATGAATTGGTAGATGGTTTTTTAATGTATTCCATAAATATGTTTTATGGTGAAATTTGTAATAGCTAAGGATTGATGTTGTTGATGTGTTTGGAGATTTGTTCAGTGATCAGAGATTATTGAAGGTGTTTGTATGGTGTTTGTGGTGAGTGATTTAGGTGAGAAGTTTATCTCTTTATGAAATAAAGTGGCGAGTTGATACGAATGTGAAAATGGATGAAGGATGGATCAACATGGCTACAAAGTGGTATCTTGCATTTAAGGGGCAAACCATTTCAATGATAAATGATACATAAGTATGGGGAAACAGTCCCTTACAGTGGTAGTTGATAAACGAGCAAGGATAGAAGTTCCTTTCAGTAGCAACTGATAAAACTACAAGTGGAATCTTGTGGGGAAATGATGTAATAGCAAGTTGAAGCTTGTATTAGCCAAAGAAATAAAAGGAATATTGATGTCTTATATATGTGTTGCACATTTGTATGATAATGGTTATGATGTTATGTTTTACATGATTGAATTATGATGTTGATTACATGAGTGGTTGTTAAAGTGATTGAAGAGTATAAATTTTAAAGAGTTGTATAATTTGGTCACACTCCCGATTCACCTCCACTCTCAGTATTGTCTTGGTTTCCATTGTTTCTAACAAAAGCCCTGAATTCGCTCCCATGGGTGAAATTAAAAGACGAATATTACTCCTTGAAGTTGAGGCTCATCGCCATTTTCTCCAAAGTTTAGCTATTTCCTCTAGAACTACATCTCCCAAAAAAATAATCATGCCTTGATACTCAATCTAGGACTCAACCGTTCACTGCTTTTGGTTCTTCTTCGATGGCTTCTAGATCATCATCCTCACCTACGATTTCCATTAGTTCTCTATATTCATCTTTGGCTATTTTTCAATCAATAGTGGATCCTACCAAGGTAATCCATATGTATGGACTTCTTTAGTTCAAAGAAGACACAAATACAAATCCCTGGCATATTCAATCACCATTGAATTTAGCACCCGCTAACACTCCTCTCCCAAAATTTAAATATTACTTACATAAATTCTCCACTAATGGAATAATCATTGCAAATGAAAATTTGGTTACTTTCTCTAATTTCTGCCATAGCATAAGGGCAAGTGATAATGATACCTGTATGCACTTGTTTGATAATTCTTTTGTAAGAAAGTTGTTGCAGATTTTTTCGAACTTCCCCTAAAGTTTTTTCAACCTGTGAATAACTTTGCTATTGGTTTAAGTCCACGCGTGGATTGACCCAGGAGTCTAATTGACATTTTATGAAAATACAATAATGTCTCCTTTCCTAAAGGAGAAACCATTTAATATTTTAATTTGTGTTTTGCCAAAGTATTCCATTAGATTCCTGAAATCATTTGCCTTATAACTAGGCAACAATGATGCACTATTATAGTGCATTATCCATTATTCCCTCCTTATCGTTAGCATTTAGAGGAGAAAAATACTAACAATTTAGAATTTACCCTTCAAATCTACTTGGAGTATGAGGAACAACTCTGACGAACTAGTCTTCCCTTGGAAGACAATGCAAATAAAGATGACATGGTGTCATTCCTCCAACTCATGTAGGACATGAGTAACATGATGATATATTTCGAAAGAAAAATCTATACTCAATCTCATCCTGAATCCTCTTCATTGACTCACGTTCATGCTTCGCAGTGGACTTATCAATCTAATCCTCTCTTCTCTCGTTCGTGGTGTAACTTATGTGAAGAATACCATAGTGAAAAACCTGTCAAATTAAGAAAAGTGCAAGAGAGTGGATTTTCAACAAGAATCTTGATCCTATTGTACAACCCTTGGTTGGGTTGATAATGATGAAGTGATGGCAATAAAAACAAGAATTACTTTTAGTGCATGTAATGTGAAGAATCAACCATTCAAACAACCTGAAAGCCAAAAGGTTACAGAGCCCTCGCTTTCTCATCCATCTATAAATACTTCAATCGCCTCCCAAATTGTAGATTCTCCTTCCCCCCCCTTGCCCACGATGCCTAAATTTAACATTCTCTAATAAATGGATAACATTAACAATGCCTTCTTGCTCGATATGGCGCTTATTCCTGAACAACAAAGGAAATTGAAAAGTTTCCCGGATGAAAAAATGCCAGCACTGGTGAATTATTTAGAAATTCAATGAGGAGAGGATCTCAAGAAAAGGTTTACGCGATACATAATCTACAACATTATTTTAAAACTCCCCCTTTCTTTGTTTCCATGAAGGTATAGAATAAGATCACACATTTTTTTTATAATTTATTGGGGCTTAGGGCCAAATGTAATGCCCAAAATTATAATGGAAGAATTGGGTTTGAAATGTTCAAAGGACACCCTGAGAAAAGTTCTTGCATTCAATAATTATTTACAAGATACTATCGATAAGATCAGGATCTCACTCTTGTTATTTTTTCCCATCCAGAGATTAGGACCACCTGTAATGTGCAAGTTATTAACATGCTAGTTGGAAATTATTCCATCATTTTAGGCAGGGACTGACACACTAGAACCAATGGTTACATTTCATTAGATTGTAACTCACTTGACCTTGCTCAAGAATGGAAAAAAATATCATAGTTTGCAGGGAAGGTTAGATTACGCCACATATTGAAGCCTTACCACAACCTCATCAATTATGTCGAAGAGGATATAAGTGTATATTCCCTCTTTATAAAGGAAGCCCCCCCTCGAGGTTTCTCATGATGATCAAATTTTGCATTTACACTTTGATGGTGCCTCTTCGAGTGAGGGGAATGGTGCAGGTCTTGTATTGTATTGTCCACTTAACATAATGCATCAATACACATTCATGCTATAATTTAATTACATGAATAATATTGTTGAATTTGAAGCTCCTTTTGTGAATTGAACAAGCACTTTCTATGCGACGTAAGTGTGTTATTTGTTTTGGTGATTTAGAATTGGTTGTCAATCTGGTTAAAAATATCTATTCTTCTTCTAATAAGCTAATCATATGATTTGTTTAAACATCTTGGCAAAATATCTCTGAACTTGTAGCATTTAACATTACTCATGTTTGCAAGGAACTTAATGCTTTTGTAGATCGCTTAGCTGTGTGCGCAACTAGCCCTTCTTGCCAAGTACTATCGAAAAGGATTGATTTCATTTTTCAATCTCTTTATAGGCCTCCCAAATAATGAGGAGGACTCGAAAATATTTTCCAATGATGAAAGCATTTGTGAATTCATCTAGAATCATCTGTTAAATGAAAAGGAGATAATATCATTGAAAGATAACAAATACTCACGCTGACTCTCCCCTCTCGGAAGTTATTTTTCCCTTGGTGATGTGTCTAATATAAAAGGGGAACATAAGGAAGAGTCAAAACACAAGATTGGATAAACAATTCAATTAACATTGGGACCCTTGAAGACTGAATATGCTACAAATTGGGACCCAATGCAATGAAGAAGAAAAGGATAGGCTTATAAGCATTCTCAAATAATTTTTTGATGTCTTTGTCTGGTCCTATAAGGACCTTCGTGGTTTTGACCCAAGTATCATACAACATTCCATTCCAATCAAAGATGATGCAAAGTCAGTCAGGTAAAGACAATGACTTGTTAATTCAACCCTAGAGAGGCAAATATAAGAAAAGAACTGGAGAAATTGCTAAATGCCCAAATCATTTTCCCAGTCAAGTACTCAGAATGGGTGGCCAATTTGGTCCTGGTTTTGGAAAAAAATAGGGATATACATTTGTGTGTTGATTATCATGCATTAAAAAAACAGGCATGAAAGATAATTTTCCCTTACGAAACATGGACCTAATCCTTCAACAAGTGGCTAGATCACAAATGATGTCCCTTTTGGATGGATTTTCTAGTTATAACAAGATCTGATTAAAGAAATTTGACAAATATAAAACCACATTCATAATTCGATTGGGTACCTTTGCTTATGGATGAATGCCATTCAACTTAATCAATGCAGGTGCCCATATCAATGGGCTATGCAGATTAGCTTCTATGACCTCATCGAGAAGATCAGACAATTCTATGTCAATGATATCATTGTCTACTCAAAATACCATAATGATCATTTGAGGCGATTCTTTCTAAGGCGTAGGAAGTTTTGCATTTCACTTAACCCTAAAAAAACTTTATTTGGAGTGACCGCAGGGAAACACATAGGGAATATTGTATCTAAAGTCAGTGTCAATATTGACCCAGAGAGGGTAGAAGCAATTAAGAACCTCCCTCCCCTAATTCAAATAAGGAAATCCAATCATATATGGGGAAAATTAATTTTGTTTGTGGTTTTATTAATGATTTCAGTAAAATTATCGAACCCATTCATAATATTTTGAAATAGGATCGAACATTTCAGTGGAATAATACTACTCTTACAAATTTCCTTGCCATAAAAGAATCCATTTCATCCGCACCAGTTCTCGCAAAGAAAAACTATGGGAAATATTTCCTCATTTACACAGATGCTACCGAGGAAGCCATTTTAGGCATCCTCATGCAGAAAAATGATCAAGGTGATGAACACTTGATTCCTTTTACAAGCCAAAGTATATATAATAATGATTTAAATATTCATTGATTGAGAAGCATGCTTGTGCTATAGTAAAAGCAATTGAAAAATTTAGACATTATATATTAGGTAAGCACACAGAGGTAAGAGTCTCATTACCTGTCATTAAGTTTCTACTTTCACAAAGTCTTCTTTCTGGAAAACTAGCTAACTGGGTTGCCAAAATTCAAGAGCATGATTTGCATATCATAAAATAAAAGAAATCAAGTGATGTGACCTAGCACTTCACTTGGCTCAACATATTGAACCAAGTGAACCTAAAAACATTGATGAGTCTTTATTTGTCCTTTTTCTAATAAATGAACAACAAATCGACATAATATACCACCCATGGTACAAGGACATAATTTATTATTTGCAAAATCATAAATATCCTGACTACCTTGATCAAGTGCAATAAAGAAGGTTGCAATTGGAATCCTCCAAAATTTTGATCCTTAACACTATGTTATATCTCACGTCTTTTAATGGAATGTTGCTTTGTTTCATTGATGACGAAGCAACATCCAGAATCTTGGCAGTTTCACATGGATCCACCTATGGTGGCATGCACATTGGTGGGTACTTCACTACCAAATTAACTGCTCACATGATTCTCTGATCTAGTTTCTATTAGTCGTCAATTTTCACAAACTGCAACAAATATGTCCAAAGTTGTGATGACTATTAAAGAGCAGTTGGAAAGGAAAAATTCCATGCTTTACCTCTACAACTAGTCATCCTAGATTTTCCATTTTCTAAATGGGGCCTTGATTTTATCGGTCTAATCAATCCTCCCTCTTTAGCTTGGCATATTTTTATTTTAATAACAACTGACTACTTTACAAATTCAATAGAGGTAGTACCCTTAAAGAATTCTCGAGATGATCAAGTAATTGATTTTTTAGAGAATAATATTTTCAAGATTCGGCTTGCCCTTAGACTTAATCACTGACAATGGCACAACATTTCTTTTAGCAAAATTTATTGAATTTTGTCATAAATTTTGAATTCGAAATTCAACTTCATCTACCTATTACCCCCAATGTAATGGACAAGCAATATCAACAGATAAAAATATGATTCGAATCATGAAAAGGATAATCAATGATAAATCATGAAACCGACACAATTTGTTGAAATATGCTCTATGGGTAGATCATACCATTGTTAAATCTAGCGTTCATGCTTCCCCTTTTTAGTTGGTTTACGACTAAGAGGCAGTAATGCCTGTTGAACTGGAGTTTACTTCTTTACACCTGGGCATGCAAGCTGAAGAGTTGAACTCTACATATTTCCCACAAAAAGCTCATGCATTGTTAGCACTTGAAGAACAACACATTCACTCACTTGATCATCTTGAAAGAAGAATACAGATAGCAAAAAATATTTTGATAAAAAATCTAAGAATATCAATTTCTTTGTTAATCAAAAATTAATTCCTTGGGACTCTGCACATGCATACAAAGGGAAGCATTATAAGTTTCAAAAACTTTGGATTGGGAAATTTCTTATAGTTACTATCGTTTGTCCTAATACCTATTTGCTCAAAGATGAAAATGGTAGTCTGTATTCTTACACCATTAATGAATCACATCTCAAACCTTATGTGGAAGTAGATAAAAGAAAAAATCATAAATATCTCTTATGTTCTTAAATATGTTTGCTTACATGTCTTTTGTTTCAGTGTTTTTCCTATTTCACTTGCTTTCTTTATTACTCTTAATTTTAACTTTTTGGTTATGCTTGTTTGCTTTTTTGATTTAGTCTTCTTTTTACTTTTCTTATATTTTTTTGCTTTGCTTTGGTTATTTTCCTATATTGGCACGACTTATGTACAACAAAATCTATAATGAAACAACAAAACCCTTCTTTGATGTAATTTATTAAAAGCTATATTTCTCGTAAAAAAAAGCGTGCTAACATATTAAGGGTGTATGCTTCGATGATTTTCCAAGACTTGGCGAACATGAGTTTTTAAAGTTTTATTTTAAAAAATATATAAAAATGTGTAAAATGGTGGTGGCTCTATGTTATAAATATGTCATGGGTCCTAATGGAAAAAGGGTCGATATAAAAGGTGTCGAAGTTTGAATTCGGGTGGCACTCACCTTTGATATACATGTATTATATTAATAAGCGAGTTCTCGTGCTATTTTTATATTTGCATATTATTTTCTGAACCGCATCACCGTCAAAGCCTAATCTGAAGTGTTTTGCACATGTAATAATCTTTCGACTGTATGTGGTGGGGGGATGTCATTTTTATTTCACATATGTATTAATGTTGGTTATATGAATTTTTAACTTGCCATGTATTATCATTAGGAAGGAAGGTCATAAGATAAGCATTAATCTGCCTACATATTATATAATACGAAGGTAATGACAACCTTATATTAAATCGAAATTCAAATTGACCCTGCCAAATCATCATACATCAACTTACAAGTCAATCGTTTTATCCTAAGAACAACATAGTGGCAGTGGGAGGTTAATATCACTGTAACTAAAAATGCATAACTTCAACACCAACAACTTCTGACAAGATCTCGAACATAATGTTTTTGATCAACAAGTAGGCATGAGTTATTGGAAATGTGTCCAACTAAGCAACATAAATTCGTTCTCATCCATATTTCCTTCACTGAACCTTCCTAGTAGGAGGTCCCCTGATTTTAATGTGCAGTTAATTGGATTAATACCAACGATTTCTCCGATGGCGGGATCCATGATTTCATATATTCAATCTCCCTTGTGACGATAATCTATGTGGAAGTCAATTATTCATCCTTCCCCTCGCTCATTGGGTTTCGCCTGTTGGTTAGAAACATTAAAAGCATGAAGCCTCCTTTGTGTCACGTAAGCTCTTGCATGCCTTTTCATCTCAATCCATTTCGCTAGTATCTAGTTAATATCATACTTCTCTTTTAACCTTTGTCACTCTCTCAACTAAATTCTAGAGTATGCCCCCAATTTCTGATCCATTACTTCAATATTTTTCATAGCCACCACTTACATTTGGCTCTAGTTTGGTCCCGCTCTGAGTTTGGGAAGTGTCTGTAGCAATTGTTGGAAGGAAGCATCAAGAAATAAAAGTGAAAAACCATCACAACTAAACCTTAGCCACACGAAGAACCATAGAGGTAAGGTATGTAACTCCTTTTTCTCATGTTCTTTGGACATAAGCAGGGAAATCATTGTCTAGTCACTTTGAAAATTGCATAAAGTGAATCCCCATCCCTTGTAGCTATTCTTTCATGTCTTATCATTGAAATTTATGTGCTTCCAGTTTGAGAAAGTTAACATATTGATCCTCCAACTCATGTTTTTCTTTACCTCCCCTTTCTGGTCATTTTCTTCCTCTATGTTCCCTACTAGGCCTTCCTCCTTTGTGAGACATATCAGTTGTGAGCTAATTTGGCTCAAGAACGAATATTGCAGTCACCCATTTCATACGAAATAATGCATAAACCCATATTAAAATTGTAAAATATTTTTGATGGCTAAAAATATGTATTTTATGAATAATCTTATCTTCTCACAATGCCTACAAAGCCACTGAAATAATAAAATACATGAAAATATTGGGCTCCCTTATTTCTTGGCAAAGACCTTTATTGACCACAACACTGAGTATATACTCAGGCCCTCTAGACCTTATAATTTTAGGCCTGGACAAGATTCAATATCTTCTCTGGATGCTCCTCAAAGCATTACCCTATTTATCAAAAGATTGAGAAGATCCTTCGAACCTACAACCATACGCTTTCCATGGAGTGCTATAAATTGACTTTCTTGTGGCCTGGGCTAAAACATAGGTCAGAAGCCAAAACCAATAGCACATGAGTCCTCACATGGAAATAATTCACTTGTAAACATACAATCTCACATTTTTTGGTCACACATTTACGTCTCTATCTTCTGTCTATGAGTAAAAAGGAGTGATTTCTCTTCCCCTCCCATTTTCTCAATATGAATTAAACAATATCTACATCTGGTAAATCCATAAGAAAAAATCACAGCATTAAGTCCATGACCATTCTAGCTAGTCACTTTTGTCCTTTTCATGATTGTTTCCCTATGACACCTTCAACTCGTGTCACTCAAGTCCATCCACATCCACATAGTTTGAAAAATTCACATGGTCAATGTCCTCATTTCAAAATATTAAGCCAAATACCAATAACTTGCCCAGCATTTCAAGAGCCTATGTTGAACATGTCACCTATGTATAAGGTTTGGCTCTAGAATATACCACTCTGGTTAAATGGCATTGGATCTTTTCATTTTACATTCATTAACATCATATTTGCTGAAATATATATTGACCAAAAATACCATCACATGGCACAATTTTTAATATGTACTCCATTAGTGTAGATTGTCTGTTCATTTTGAAAATTCTTTCCAAAACATTGTGATGGAATTTTATAATGCATATATGAGTTTTATCCCTCCCTCACATATATTATTTCTTGTGTTGTTAAGTTCACCTTTGCATTAGTAGAAGTTTAACTTAGACATTAATTTCTTCACTTACAAAGTTGGCATGAATTTTTTTATTTAACAACGTGAGTTTCATTAGCAAAGGTGGACATAAAAAGGGAAGGAATAATAGAGGCAGAGTCAAGTGGAATAGAGGAAACAAAAGAATTAAATTTTCCATCCATTTTGAAGTTGATCATGAAGAATTCAATCAGTTGGTTCAAACAATATTCTTTAATTTTGCAGGGAATTAAGCCTATCATCCACTACCCCCTGCAAATCCTCCATCGAGTATTGGCATATCAATATCGCCCTGGGTTTCTAGCCAAATCGTTGTCACTATCAACGATGGTTGGAAAGACATTGTTTATGCTAAAAAACAACATGTACAAGGATGCCTAGTTGCCTCCTTACCACCTCCTCCAGTGGCTCAACCATCACATCACCATGAATCCATGACTTCCCATGATGATCTTGTCTTGCCAAAAAGAAAAAAGAAAAAAAAAAACTCAAATCCACCAGCCTGTAGTGAGCCAAGAAAAATCAAAGGTAGAAGCTACCAAATTAGATTCCTCCCATGGGTCTTACCATTTTGTTACCTCTCATGCACAACATTGTTAGCAGGAACAATCAATACAAATTAGTAAGAAAAGAAAATTTGCTTCTCTTAGTAAATATGGATTTTAATGGTTGTTTGATGGGTGATGATTGGTATCTATTTTATCATGTGTATTTACATATACAAACTCCATATTAGCTATAGCCAGTGCTAATGGCCTTTAATTTTGCAGAAAAAACCAAGCATTGTTGAATTTAGGCTTCTGTGATCCATATCAAGTTTATTGAGAAGTGTTTTTGGCAAAAATCACATCAAAATTCATTTGTCGACGCGTTTTGAACCAACAAGTGTGGTTCAATGTTAGGACAAGATGAAGAACCAGATCATGGTTGTAGGTTAAATAGAGAGAATAGATCATTCAACGACTAGAAAGAAACAACTGCATTTGACCAAGGAAACGACTACATTGGACTGTGCAACTACACTGGACCAAGAGATAGGGAAAGGAAAATTAATTAATTAATTAATTAATTATTTTTTGTTAGACATATTTATTTCCATTTGTAATTAAATACAACCACTTGTATTTAACTAAAATGAGCTTAAACTAAGAACTAATTAATTTACTTTTTATTATTTTAAAACTACATAAACTATATAAAGACTTATATTATTGTTAATATAAGATATATTAATAAAAATTAATAAATGTTTAATATGAAATCAAATTTGAAAAACTGCAAGCGTGCGCCCCTACTAGGTCAACCTGCTAGTCTTGATCGCGCTTCACCTTCGGCTCTTTGCCATGGACCCTCCGGAAGCTTCACTGGAGGTGGCCGCCGCTCAGCAGGCTTTCTTAGATCTAGTTAAGTCCTTACCTCCCCAGAGGCCTCGCCCAACCATCTCCAAGTTCGTGAAGAAGCTCGATGTTTTGCAGGAAGTCAACCTCCCCCCAACTCTGCCTCGTATGGCTGCTCTTGCCCTAGCAGAACGAGGACTTATTGAGCAATTTACTAGGCTCTAGCCATCACTGAAAACAATTCAAAGATGGGTTGAAAGGAATTGGTCTGATAAAATTCAAGGAAAAATCTCCATTCGATTTTGTGGAAAAGGGTACTTCACCTTTCTTTTTGAAACTAGAGAAGACAAAGACTTGATATTCAGGAATGGGCCCTATTTCATGGATTCAAGAGGGCTATATCTCAACAAGTGGACTCCGGATTTTGATCCCGAGTTGGATATTCCGAGCGTTGTTCCTATGTGGGTTCGACTTCCAAATCTCCCTCTCCACTGCTGGGGATATGAATCAGTCCGAGCTATTGGGAATGCTGTGGGCAGATACATTGACCGCAATGAACCAAAATACAATATGTAGGCTTGTGCCCGCATATGCGTAGAAGTAGATCGCGGCAAAGGACTTCCAAAGGCCATCAAGCTCAAGGTGGACGATTGGACCCACATTCAACAATTGGACTACGAACAAATCCCCTTCAAGTGTAAGGTATGTCACGAATATGGACATTTTGCTAACTGCTGTACTAAATTAGCTGACGCAGAGAATACTCAGCAAGATGAACAATGGGAAACAATTAAGAAAAATAAATAATCCCCAAACCCCAAGTCAGACCCTGAAGCTGGCTCTGCTCGTAATCCCCCCATTCCATCCTCCTCGACCCTCTCTAATCCCTCCCTACCTCCGTTGGACCAACCCCTTTGCCAATGTTATGAAACCAGCTCAAGAAAAGATAGAAAAGATAGATCAACGCCTTAGAATTCAGCCTCTTCGAGGGGGAAACCTCCTTTACATTACATAAATAAAAAATTCTTGGATGATTCAAATGAAAAGACATCCTCTCTATATATAGGATTCTAAGGGGTCATAACATAATCAGAGCCTACTTAACAATAATAATGTAAGGGCACAATAATAACAATAGTGGGATTCTATGGGCACAATAGTAACAATATGGGCACTACATGGGTACATAAATATAATAAGTGGGTTGTAGTAATAACAATAAGGGGTTACACTAGTAGTATAGGGGCCTAACATGCCCCTCTCCTTCAAAAAGTGTTGTCCTCAATGCTTGAGTAGTTTTTGATGCTTTTGTATAAAATTATTGTCCTCCCATGTGGAATATTCAGTGGGTA
>APFE031095263.1:113911-132302 GCA_000404065.3 Pinus taeda | reverse complement strand
GAGGAGTGGTAATTTCTTCCAATCCTTTACAAGATATGGTCGGATTCATTTCTTGATGCTCGATGTGATCTTTCACTTCTTGAACATTTTTCTTCTTAATATGTCCTTCTATCTTGATAGTTTGAGGAGTGGTAATTTTGAACAATGAATTACAAGATATGATTGGATTCATTTCTTCTTTCTCTATGTGATCTTCACTTCTTGCACCTTTTTCTTCTTGATATGTCCTTCTATCTTGAGAGTTTGAGGAGTGGTAATTCTTGCCAATGCTTTACAAGATATGGTCTGATTCATTTCTTCTTTCTCTGGGGTGGGGTCCTGCCATATATCCTCTTCTTTTGATGTTTCTTGATCCTTTTCTTTCTCTGGGGTGGAGTCGCCAATATTTACACACTTCTTCAAAAACATTTGTAAGACATTGTGATTCCTAAATAAGTCTTTCTCGTAATAAAGAAAATAAAAAAATTAAATTAAAAGGAAATTAAATAAAGCCATTCCTAAATAAGTCTCTCTCGTAATAAAGAAAATAAAAAATTAAATTAAAAGGAAATTAAATAAAGCCAAAGGTAAGTGGGGCCTACCTACATCAGTGTCATAAGATTGATATTGGTTTTCAGAAATGCTTCATCTGTTTTTCAGACTTATTTTAGGCATCAAAGATATTCGATGAATCCCATATATGTTTAATAAAAGTTCTAGTAAATGATAGTACATTTGCAAATTCATCCATCATAAAGCGATTTTATAAGGGTGTATGCTTCGATGATTTTCCAAGACTTGGCCAACATGATTTTTTAAAGTTTTATTTTAAAATATATATAAAAATGTGTAAAATGGTGGTGGCTCTATGTTATAAATATGTCATGGGTCCTAATGGAAAAAGGGTCGATATAAAAGGTGTCGAAGTTTGAATTGGGGTGGCACTCACCTTTGATATACATGTATTATATTAATAAGCGAGGTCTCGTGCTATTTTTATATTTGCATATTATTTTTTGAACCGCATCACCGTTAAAGCCTAATCTGAAGTGTTTTTCACATGTAATAATCTTTCGACTTTATGTGGTGGGGGGATGTCATTTTTATTTCACATATGTATTAATGTTGGTTATATGAATTTTTAACTTGTCATGTATTATCATTAGGAAGGAAGGTCATAAGATAAGCATTAATCTGCCTACATATTATATAATACGAAGGTAATGACCACCTTATATTAAATCGAAATTCAAATTGACCTTGCCAAATCATCATACATCAACTTACATGTCAATCATTTTATCCTAAGAACAACATAGTGGCAGTGGGAGGTTAATATCACTGTAACTAAAAATGCATAACTTCAACACCAACAGCTTCTGACAAGATCTCGAACATAATGTTTTTGATCAACAAGTAGGCATGAGTTATTGGAAATGTGTCCAACTAAGCAACATAAATTCGTTCTCATCCATATTTCCTTAATTGAACCTTCCTAGTAGGAGGTCCCCTGATTTTAATGTGCAGTTAATATGATTAATACCAGCGATTTCTCCGAAGGCGGGATCCATGATCTCATATATTCAATCTCCCTTGTGACGATAATCTATGTGGAAGTCAATTATTCATCCTTCCCCTCACTCATTGGGTTTCGCCTGTTGGTTAGAAACATTAAAAGCATGAAGCCTCCTTTGTGTCACGTAAGCTCTTGCATGCCTTTTCATCTCAATCCATTTGGCTAGTATCTAGTTAATATCATACTTCTGCTTTAACCTTTGTCACTCTCTCAACTAAATTCTAGAGTATGCCCCCAATTTATAATCCATTACTTCAATATTTTTCATAGCCACCACTTACATTTGTCTCTAGTTTGGTCCCGCTTTGAGTTTGGGAAGTGTCTGTAGCAATTGTTGGAAGGAAGCATCAAGAAATCAAAGTGAAAAACCATCACAACTAAACCTTACCCACATGAATAACCATAGAGGTAAGGTATGTAACTCCTTTTTCTCATGTTCTTTGGACATAAGCAGGGAAATCATTGTATAGTTACTTTGAAAATTGCATAAAGTGAATCCCCATCCCTTGTAGCTATTCTTTCATGTCTTATCATTGAAATTTATGTGCTTCCAGTTTGAGAAAGTTAACATATTGATCCTCCAACTCATGTTTTTCTTTACCTCCCCTTTCTGGCCATTTTCTTCCTCTATGTTCCCTACTAGGCCTTCCTCCTTTGTGAGACATATCAGTTGTGAGCTAATTTGGCTCAAGAACGAATATTGCAGTCACCTATTTCATACAAAATAATGCATAAACCCATATTAAAATTGTAAAATATTTTTGATGGCTAAAAATATGTATTTTATGAATAATCTTATCTTCTCACAATGCCTACAAAGCCACTCGAAATAATACAATACATGAAAATATTGGGCTCCCTTATTTCTTGGAAAAGACCTTTATTGACCACAACACCGAGTATATACTCAGGCCCTCTAGACCTTATAATTTTAGGCCTGGACAAGGTTATTTAATATCTTCTCTGGATGCTCCTCAAATCATTACCCTATTTATCAAAAGATTGAGAAGATCCTTCGAACCTACGACCATACGCTTTCCATGGAGTGCTATAAATTGACTTTCTTGTGGCCTGGGCTAAAACATAGGTCAAAAGCCAAAACCAATAGCACATGAGTCCTCACATGGAAATAATTCACTTGTAAACATACAATCTCACATTTTTTGGTCACACATTTACGTCTCTATCTTCTGTCTATGAGTAAAAAGGAGTGATTTCTCTTCCCCTCCCATTTTCTCAATATGAATTAAACAATATCTATATCTGGTAAATCCACAAGAAAAAATCATAGCATTAAGTCCATGACCATGAAAATTCCAAGCCCTCAAACAGAGAAAGCCCCTTTTCCTTTCAATTTGGGAGTAGAGGTGGCTAAATTGAAAATCTCAGTTCCCTTAATAGAGATGATTAAAAATGAAACCTATAAATCTCAAATAAGCAAAACCTTAAACTTCGTTGAGAATGAAGACTCTGTCATCTTGTTTGATGATTAACCTGAGCTTATATTTGATACTAATGTTAATGGAAAACCCTTAGAAGGAGGGATACCACCATATTATATTAGCCTTAACATTCATGATAAAATCTTACATAATGCAATTTTAGATTCTGGGGCTTCACACAATTTAATGCCTAAATCTGTTATGGAAAAATTAAACTTGGACATTACTAGGCCTTACAAGGACCTATTTTCATTTGACTCAAGTCAAGTAAAGTGTCTAGGGTTAATTAAAGACCTGTGTGTTTCCTTAGTACAATATCCTGCTAAGACCATTCTCATGGACATACTTGTTGCTGATATAGCACCTAAATATGGCATGCTGTTTTCTAGATCATGGGGGGCTAAACTCGAAGAATCTTTGCAACTTGACATGTCATATGCCACAATTTCAGTCTTTGGACATCCTAAAAAGCTATACAGAGAGACCCTAATGAAATATGTAGTGAGTAGCTAGGATAGGCCTCAAAACTTTACTATCTATTCCATGCATTCTGACATCGATTCTTTTATTCTGTACAATGTTGAAAAAACACAAAAAACTACTTCAAACATCATTATTTCAGAACCAAAAGAAATCTTAGTTACAGCTCAAAATGAAACTGTCCAAACTCAAGAGCATTCAAATAAAAAAGATGATCAAGGCACCTTAATCAATGAAAATTTTGTCCCCCCAGACAGTAAGAATTATGAACATGATAATATTATGGCATCTTGAATTTGATGGGTCAGTGAATAAATTAGGAGTAGGACCAGGAGTGTGGATATACAATTTAGAGAATGATCACTCAAAGGGCCATGCTTACAGACTAAATTTCAAATGCACTAACAACATGGCTGAGTATGAAGCACTTCTTTTAGGTCTCAAATTGGTTAGAAAGTTAGGAGCTATAAGAGTTTCTATTATGGGAGATCCTGAGTTGGTTATAAAACAAATTAATGCTATATATATGACCAGAGATCCTAGGTTAAGTTTTTTTAGAGGAAAAATTGTAGAAATATTGAACACTTTTCTAGAAAGTAAGCTTGCAGTCATCCCAATGAAACATAATATGCAGGCTCATAGTTTAGCAATGTTTGTCGACACTTGTAAGTTACCATTTCAACCTAACCAGTAGTACACTGTTGAGGTTAGACACAAACCTACTATCCTAGATAACTTAAAAAATTGGCAAGCATTCACTAATGACCAACAGATAAATAGTTTTTTAACTTTAGAATAAGAATTTGTAAATAGTAATGTAGATACCGACATAACATTAGACCGTGATTTTAAAGATAAAATAGTAATTAATGAAATAGAAGATGAAGAGATAGATAGATTTCATCCCACTAAATTTACAAAATTAGATGTTTAAAACCTAAAGCAAGTTGAAATTGATGAGATAATTAATGAAGACTCTGAAATCATTAATCTCAAAGACAACTTTTTGCCCAAAGGATTAACTCCTTTAGAAGACTTGTTTGGTTCAAATGATGTCCCTAGAAAACCAAAAATGGAACCCTTAAAATCTGATATTGAGGAGCGTAATATAGGTACTTAGGAAAATCCAAATTGACAAAACTTTCAAAGTCCTTACCTCCTACTAAAAAAGTGAAATACCTTAAATTAGCAAAGGAACTCGAAGATGTCTTTACTTGGAGCTATGAGGACCTCAAGTCCTATGACACTAGCATAATACAACACACAATCCCCATAAAAGAAAACTAGAAACCTTTCAGACAAAAGCTTAGGAGGATTAATCCCATCCTATTGCCTTCTATTGAAAAGGAGATCCGAAGAATGTATGAAGCCAAGATAATAGCACCAATTAGATTCTCTGATTGGGTTTCGAATTTGGTGCCCACAACGAAAAAGACTAGCGAGATCATACTTTGTGTGGATCTCAGGAATCTTAATAAAGTTTCACTCAAAGACAATTACCCTTTTCCTAAAATGGATCACATCTTACAAAGGGTAGTAGGGTCCACCAGAATCTCATTATTGGATGGGTTTTTCTGGTTACAATCAAATTTTAGTTCACCTAGATGACCAGGCTAAAACAACATTCACTACTCCTTGGGCACATTCATATATGTGAAAATGCCTTTTGGATTAAAGAATGCAGAGGCTAATTTCCAAAGAGCCATGGACATAGCTTTTGCTAAGGAAATTCACGACTTCCTAGTAATATACTTAGATGACATCATTGTATTCTCAAAATCTGATAAACAACACTTAGATAATCTAAGGCAGGTTTTCATCAAATGCAGGAAGTATGGAATTTATTTGAATCCCCAAAAATATTTATTTGGGTTAGAAGAGGGAAAGTTACTAGGCCATATAATCTGAAAAGATGGTATCCAAATAGATCCTGCAAGAATTGAGGCCATCTTACAAATACAACATCCTAGAAGCATAAGAGAATTACAAGCCTTTTTAGGAAAAATCAACTTTCTCAGGAGATTTATTTCTAACTTAGTAGAATTAATTAGATCATTGAATAACATGTTGAAGAAAGATTTGACCATAAAATGGACCATTGAAGCTAAGAGATCCTTTGAAGATATTAAGCTAGCCTTAACAAAAACACCAGTTTTGGTCAGTCCAAAGTTTGATAGGGATTTCATTATATTTTGCTTTGCCTTATAACATACAACTGCCGCAGTCCTATTGCAAAAGAATGATCAGGGTTATGAACAACCTATTGCCTTTTTTAGCAAAGCCCTGAGGGATGCCCCTTTAAAGTACAATATAATGGAAAAACAAACCTTTGCTTTTGTCAAAGCTATCAAAGATTTTAGGGTTTACATTTTATATTCTCATGTAATAGCCTATGTCCCCAATGCAGTGGTCAAGGATATCCTAACTCAGGATGGTCCAGATGGAAAGAGAGGGAAATGGATTGCTACTATATTAGAATATGACCTGGAAATCAAACCAACAAAGCTAATCAAAGGTCAAGGTTTATCCAAGCTCATGGCTGAATCGAACTGTCAGGTCTTAGATATAAATTTTATTGCAAAAATGGATAATGGAGAGGAGATGGCGACTCCACCAATCAACCAGGCCTTTATTGAATCACCATGGTATGCTGACATCATATAAGTTTTACAAAATTTACAACCTCCTCCTGAATTATCCAAGACCAAAAGCAGGTTTTTAAAAATGAAATCTTTAAAATTTTGCATAATCGACAATGCTTTGTTTTGGAGGAATCTTGAAGGTGTCCTTCTTAACTATTTATTGAAAGAAGAATCTAACAAAGTGTTAAAAGAGTTTCATGCAGGCGACTGTGGAGGACATCTTTACTAGAAAACCATAGCTAACAAGATTCTTAGAACAAGTTTTTATTAGCCCACTCTATTTTCTGATGTAAATAAATATGTAACCTCATGTCATAAATGTTAGATTTTTGAAGGAAAGAAAAATATTTTACCCTTGCCCCTAAAACCAATCTTTGCTGAAGTACCTTTTCGACAATGGGGTCTTGACTTCATTGGTGAAATACACCCACCTTCCTCTGCCAACACAAATGGATCCTAACTGCTACATATTATTTTACCAAATGGATAGAAGCCATACCATCAAGGCAAGCCACTAATATTGTTATAATAACCTTCCTTGAGGCCAACATCTTATCTAGATTTGGGTGCCCAACCAAGATCATCATTGATAATGCATCAGCTTTCAAATCTAGGAGAATGATTGATTTCTGTACTAAGTATCATATAACCCTAGGTCATTCCATAGCTTATTACCATAAAGGAAATGGACTAGTGGAGTCCTCAAACAAGAGTTTAGTGAATATCATCAAAAAATTATTGGAGGATAACATGAAAACATGGAACAAAAAGCTAGTAAATGCCTTATGGGCAGACAGGCTAACCACAAAGAATTCCATTGGTACTAGTCATTATCAATTAGTTTATGGAATGGCAACTATTTTCCCATCTTCCTTGGGCACACCAGTGATGAAGCTACTCCAAGAATTGCAGGTTGAACCGAATGACATCCAAAGAAGAATCAACCAACAATTCATTTACAGCAGACTGGGGAAAAAGTGTATATTAGATCTCAAGTTGTGTAGGAAAGGATCAAGAAGGCTTATGATAAAAGGACTAAGGCAGAAGATTTTTACCTAGGGGACAAAGTTTCAAAATGGGATTCAAGAAAAGAAGATAAAGGTAAACACGGGAAATTGGTTTCCTATGGAAAGGCCCATATATCATTTATGCTTTCAGAGGTAATAATGTTTTCTTCCTCAGAGAAATGGATGGCACAGAAGAAGAAGGAGGACCAGTAAATGGTCGAATGCTCAAACACTATATTGAGCCTAGTTACTGATTTCACTAATCATGTATACATACTTTACTTTCAAAAAAGTCTAGAGTGGACTGGATGGTGATTCTTTGAAGTTGAAGCCTGAAGTGAAGGCCCTAAGCTTGAAAAGTTTTATTGTCACAAATAGAAATAATGCAGAAATTTCAAAAGGGAAAGTTGCAGGATAGCATCACAAGAATTAAAAAGGCCATTGGTCTATAGCGTTCTTGACATTTCACCAGGAAATGTCATCCCCAAGTGGAGCCACTATTAGGTTCCTATACCAATAGGAGTCATAATTTTTGAATGGCTGAGATTAAACCTGAATATGTACATACCTTTGCATTTTGCAAATGTTTTCCATATTCAAAAAAATTAAAAAATGTAAAGAGGGTATGTCATAAAAGAATAATCAAAGGACAAAAAGAATAAAAAGGTCAAAAAAGATGAAAAATATGAACCCCAAGAAAAGAAAAATACCATGAAAGTGAAACAGCCAAAGTACCACTACTATTTACTTTTATGCATAATAAATGATTGTGTGCAGTTTGTAATCTTTGCCACAATCCATGATAGTCAAAACATTTAAACTTGACTATTTCATGTTTTAAATTTCATGTCTATAGATAGAGAATAACATTTGACCAAAATGTTTAATCTTGGCAGATAATTAGATAGGTAGAATAAATAAAAGGAGCTCAACTATTTAATCTGAGCCCTTGGATGTAATAAGGTTAGATTTAGATAGTTAACTATTGTAAAGAAAAAAGAAAAATGTTTGATAAGGGTTTTCTAGCTTAAATGCACCCTAATAAAGAGAAATAAAAATGGTAGGATGAGTAGATGGGTAAGTAGTAGAAAGTTTGCAGAAGTATGGTGATTGATTAGACAAGAACATGTTTATTATCTTTTCTATCATGAAAGTTCTATAGATAAGTGGACAATCAAGCATGAGATTGAATATTGAAAGTAATTAACTAACTTCCCTCATTCATTTCACCTTCTATTTAACTAATTTCCCACAATAAAGATCAAAGTACTTAAAAAACCCTAAGTCAAAGAGGCTTAGAGCATTTCTCTTACTTTTGGAGGGACCGGACCCTCGGCTCAATGACTTATAGGAAATAAGTACTAAAACCCCCTCATAAAAATTCATTCCCCCCTTCAGTTCATTCAATTTTCCTAAGGTCAAATTACTTTTACCTACGAAAGGTGTTCATCTCCCACATAACTCATTTTCATATCAAAAACCCATAAAAACACTATATCCTAAGTCTTTATGTGATTATTAGAAAGCATTAAAACATGAGATATCATATATTTGGGATATTGTGCCCCTTTTCTGCTTATTTGACTAAATTAATAATTTATTTATTAAATCCCTAATAAAAACCTGTTTCCCGTATACATATTAACTCTTGCAATATTAATTAATCCCACCCTAATTTAATTATATAAACTAAGGTTTTCTACCCTGGACCCACTAACTAGTTGATCCTCAATTAAGTTAGTTAACAAACCCAATTAAATCCCACCTAATACCTTAACTCCTGCGTTAATCTCACATTAAACCAAAATTGTTGTGCTTAAATGCCCGCCAGGTCCCCCTCCATTACATTACGTGCAACTCCATCGCCCGACCACCACACTATCTCTCCCATCCCCATCTGACGGCCCGTGTTGATTTCGGAAGGGTCGAAAATCCGAATGTTACCAACTCGAAAAGGGTTGTTTTCCGCTGGGTCTCCGAGGCGACGTGGTGCTCAATGAATGGAATGGGCGACCTCCCCCCAATACCTCCAAGCGCCAAAAAGCTATGCAAAGCAAACCACTTACCGCTAGCTCGCTATATGCCAAAATAGCTATTGTTCACGCTGCTACACGACAAACAACCACTGTTCACCCATATCTGCCAAATTGACTTTCGCGCATAAAGCCAAAAAAGCCCCAAATTATTGTTTTTATCATTTTTAACTAAAACCTTCCATGCATGCACCTGCGAAAGTTGAAAGCTATCAACCCACGTACAATTGCACCTCGAAGACGCCATAAAGCTCCTAGATTGCCTTCCACCCTTCCTGAAGCTTTTTTGACTGTTCGCAATTACCAATCATCAGGTTTAGACCCAGTTTTCTTCAATTCTAGGTATTTAAGCCAAAATCCATTGAAAACCCTGTCAATTTCTGAACCAGTCACTAAGTTTTCTTAATTGAAATTAAAGAGAAACTTTGATAACTTAAAACCCACCCAGAATTGAACAACCATTGCCATAAAACACTCAAATTTACCTCTCCCATTCTCAAATCCACAGGAACTGAGAATGGTTGCCCCAGTTGCCATGGATGTCAGACCAATTTCCACTCCTCACCTGGACTTGGACCACCTTCCCCTTGCTGATAAAGATTTCCAAGTCAAGGACACCTCTATCCTTGAATCCCCTCTTAAGCTATACTGTTGATATAGGGATCAATACCTAAACCATGCTGATAAAATTGGACTTTGGGAGTCCAACTTACCCATGTACGAATTCCTTGAAGTTCATATTTTCCCAGAAATTGTCCATTACTGCCATGCAAACTATATCCCCAGCCAAAGAGTAGTGATGTCCCCAAACCAGACTATACTTTTCACCATCACTTCTGAATCAATAAATGAAATGTTGCAATTTCAACTAGTTCAAAATCTAACCCCTATTTCAATTGGAGACCTATTAGGCCGATTCCCCAAGCTTACCATTGCAAAACTTGCTGAGATGTTCCAAACCTTCATTAGGGAGGAAAATCATATCCCAAAAGATCCTCCTCCATATGTGGCCACCATATTTTCCCCATTTGGTCAGGACATTGTAGCAATGATTTCTAGTGTCTTAGGTTACACCACTAATGAGTATATAGATGAAATCATGTTGGCTTTCATGTCCATCTTTACTCTAGGACAACCTCCTGCTATCATTTATGATTATGCCAAGTTTATAGCTGATATGATGCATGACCAATTTCTAAGGATGAGTAATGAGAGAGTCTTTAAGTATTCCTTTGTCTTGTATCACCTCTTTTTATACTACCAAGCTGATAAGTTCCCATTTACTCTCCAGAAGCTTAATACAAAGGGTCACCCTAGGTCAGTGATTTTATGGACTCCATTGTTCCATAAATGTGATTCTCCATATCCATATACAAACGTCATAGACCTATTTGTACATCCCATTGTGACAATGCTACTAGGAAGCCCTCCTCCAAGAATCAGTTCAGATATAAGGAGGATCCTGCAACTCTCAAAACAACACAATGTGGGGGATTGGTACTTGTACCAAAAACACACTGAAATTAGGATTTATGGCTATGAGTTGGCCCCATATAAACTACCCAGATACCTCCCAATGAGGTTATTTGCTTTGGAGTAATATAGGCAGATAATCAATTAAGATGAGGTACATTGTTTCAAGGCCAAAAAGAAGGCCTAGCTCAGAATCAAAGATCAACTAGGCCCCTTTGTGTGTAATAGCCAAGAAGCTGGAAAGGTAGCAGAGCAAATCCTTCAGAGACTAAATCTAAATTAGGGGTTCATATGGAGATATGATCCCTTGGACTTCATCTGCAACAGAAGACAGAAAAACAAGATGGCTCCTTATATTCATCACAGAATCCTTGAAATAGAAAAATATTCCAACCAATTGGAATGGGTGGAAAACACTTTAGAGGACAGGGATAGTACTGAAGTTGCTATGGAAAACACACTGATTGATTTAGAGAAACAACTTGATGAAGGTTCTTTCCTGTAGGTACCAGGTGAATCACATGCACAAGGAGAATCATAGGCACAAAGTGAATCACGTGTAGAAGAAGAATCCCATGTATAAAAAGAGTCAAAACAAGCAAACCTATCAGAGGAGCTAACTCAAATAGGTATACCAAAGCCCATCATGAGTACTCCCCCAGTCTTGCAAACTCCTCTAAATGAGGAGAAGAACCTCAAAAGAAAGGGAAGAGGCCACTACTTTAGGCAAAGCAACATCACAGGCCTATGCAGAGACCATCCTGGTTAAAAGACACAGGATAAATCTTGTCTCTGAACAAAATTCACAGAAGAAACAGTTGGGGCCAACAACACAGAAAGAGAAGGAAGCAGGCATGCCACTCCCTCTGGGGGCATACTAGAACCTTCCAAATCACACACTCAGATGTTGGAAAGGAAGAAAAATGTTGAAGTGTCCTCATTCAGGATGCTAGCTAACAGAGACCAAGACATCAGAGAAAAATACAAGGACATAAAAGCCAGAAATGAGAGGCTAAAAGCCCAAACTTATGCACGGTACTTAAAGATGGCCCCTACTAATAAAAAAAGGCTTATGTTAGCTTATGCTGTAAAAGAGGGGAAGATGTAAATGACATTCATGAAGCCCACTACTTAGCAACCAAGAACAACAACAGACTTCAAAAATATAGACTTCAAAATACTGGCAAAGGACATACATCCTATTGACCAGATTGAGCTGCACAAATAGACAGGGGAGATGCTTTAATCCACCTTGACAGGAAAATCCACCAATTGCAAAACTCTCTGAATAATATATCAGCATAGTTCCAGTTGGAAAAGGCCTCTTCACAGGCCAAAGATACCAGAATCAAGTCCTTAGAGGACTTAGTCATTGAGTTGGAACATGATCCCTGAGATGTAAAGGCCACTAAAAAATTAATAAAGAAGAAGAATGATGATATAGCGGCTCTGAAGAAGCAGCTCAAGATTCCACAGTTGCATCAACCATAAACAGCAGAAGTCCTAGAGGCACAAAAAGGACATGAAGAGCTCATGGACTTGGACCTAAAGCTAAATGACCAATTGAAAGAGATAGAGAAGGAGTTGGTCATTTTGATTTAGTCCAAACAAGGTGACCCCATAACAACTTCCACAACTACCATTCCCACAATGACAACAACAGTTCCTTCTACATTGGTAGCATCATTGGCACCTATAGCTCCACTTGCCACAGCACTTCCAATCACAACTGAGTCTATAGCAGCAGGCACAACAGAGAAAATAGTAGAGATAGTAAAAGCCATGGAGGAGATGTCAATCCAGGCAACAGAGCTCAAAAGGCTAAAGGAGAAAGTGGGAAGCTTAGAAACTAACTGTAAGCTTGCCCAGATTCAACAAAGAGAAGAAACACAGAAAGCCCTAAGGATGGGTGAGAAAATTAATATCCTACAGAAAGATTTGACATTGCAAAAGCCACTAGGACAGACTAAAGAAATGCTCTGGGCCAATATCATTGACTCTGTCAATGATATTTGGCCATCAATTCAAGTTATATTTGAGCATGCAGAACTAGTAAAGGTAGCTACTAGAGCTATCCAAAAAGTAATGGAAGAGTTGGGTGATATGCCTGAGGATGCCAATTGACTCATCCACTTCCTGAACAGTAAGAACAAACATGAGCTCAATGAGCTTGGTATAGAGGATATGACTGAAGCCATCCTGGAAGTAAAAAAGGTTCTTTCCAAAAGAAACCTCATGGTCAACTTAGAAGAAAAATGCCATAACATGTAGGTGGCCATTGATAGGTTCATGGCTAAATTTCAAATTTTGAGGGACAAAGGCCTTCCCAGTCCTATAGTCATCCATGATAAACTCGTGACCCAATTGGACTACACTGTCAGACTTAGGAAATTGGCTAAGGAACAAGCCAATACTTCAGGTATCAAAGCCTTGCTGTTATAGACATTTTTGGGCACTACACCCCAATCATAAATGTCCATAAACTGAGGGCTCCTAAGTCCCTAAAGTGTTGCTTCACTACCTAAAGGAACAAGGTTAGCTGATTACATCATCTCCCAGAAGTTCTCCACTAAAAACTGCTCAGAAATGGTCAAAACTGGACCATACTAAATACCTAGTGCAGAGGGTGCGATGCAATACAACTACCCAGGTAAAGGGTCCGTGCATACTGAATGGCCCCTCTAAGGGTGTGATGGCGAGAATGGAAAATGTAGAGATAGTTTGGAGGTGGAAAGATCATGGAATCTTCCAGAAGCTTACCCTCTGACACTTGCCTCTCTGTTTTTGACCAGGGATGAGTAAGAGATCATTAGTCTCCAAGTGGAATCAAGAACTATCAGAGAGAGGACACTAATCAAGACCCCAGAAGATGACTCACACCCCTACAATCATCTATATATGGATCCCTCATCACAGAGATCCAGGGGCTTGAATCTTGTATCTTGTAGAGAAGTGTTGTTGGTTTCCTGGTGACTTCATAGTGTTGGGTGATCTAAGCTTTACTTGAGGTGAAGAAGGGCTTTCTTGCTGGAGGATGATGCTGGGTCAGAACTATTGGTTGTAATCCTCTTGCTATTCTTGATATTACTAAAGCTATTCAAGTTTTCCTCCATATTCTTGTATGTTTGATTATATATGCATTTGTATGGTTAATACATATCTAGTCCTGTGTTATTTATGAATATAGATCTCTGTTCTTCGATAGTAGTATGCTGCTTTGATTCCACAAGTGATCTTTGAAGCTGGGCAGACTAAGAAGAAGTGGCAAAGATCTATCAGGAAGGAGAGGAATCAAGTAAGGAACCAAGCGCAAGACTAAGTTTGGTGTCCTTTGTTCCACTCTTATCTATTTTCGTAAAGGAAAATGAAAGTAGTCTTTACTTGTTTGTTTCTAAGATAGCTACCAGTCTTAGTGGGAATAGCGGATCCGACTGGACACTATTCCCGGTAACAAAATGGTGACTCCACTGGGGAGCAAATAGATTGTTTGTTAGTCTATCTTTGTTTGTTTTATAAACTTACAGACGGAGCCGGAAGTCAAGCCAACTAGCCTTCGAACTGCATTTGTTATACAAATTCAAAGTAGATTAATGTTGCTTCAATCTATCTCTAGGTTTTGTTTATAAATTGAACAATCAATCTGCAAACATTCTAATTTCCCTAAGTGGTGGCTCTAGTAACCTCCTTAGATCAACCCCTGTGATTTACATTTACTGAACATCACTTACTCGCCCTAAATCCCTTAACTGAATTGCAAATTGTGAGCAAGAACTAGTTAAAAGTCTTGCACTGGTACCATAACACCCTCCCTTCAAGGCAGTCTGTATGCATCGCACTTCCCGTGTGCAGTAGGTGTGCTGCATACTGGATTCCCTGTGTGACAGGTGCGATGGTTAGGGAAGGTTAACTTTACCTTTGGACTTTGGTTTTTTCTTCACTATTTTCAGTTCTATTCAAAAGTTTTGCTACTGGTTAGCAATGACTCAGGAAAATTGGGAAAGAAAACTTGAAAAAAATTTATTGGTAGCAAGTCGCTCTTGAACATGAAACTTTCTCTCCGCATCAAAGTCGAGTTGGGTTGTTTCGTTCACTGGTCATATCACCATTGGTCCGTCACACCATCCATCTTTGGGGTTAATGCTACCAATCCATTATCAGTGTCACCGATATGTTCAAGAGAAGTCATTCAAAGAATTCGCCTGTGTCTCACCCGCTGCAATACATTCACACTCCATTCTTTTCATGACCACCACCCTAAACCCTGTATCATCAGATCATTTTCACCTCCAAAATCATTTGCTTCGTTCCATGTCATAGATGTGGGATTCATTAAGGCCCTCCTACGACCGGTCACTTCTTGTAGACATCAACTCATTATCCAAGAAGTCGACCTAGGAACAACCCTTTCAGTGCTTCGAAGCTTGCATGCCTCAATGGCAAGTTTCTCACTTTCGACGATAGGTTTACATTAATGGCCTCCGACCTAGAGATTTTGCGTGGTGTTCGACACCAAGTCCTTTTTCACACCGCGTGAATTGCACTATAGTACCTTGAGGGTCATTGTCATTATTGGTGATTCCTCTCGCGCTTGTTAACAGCTTACATCATTGGCTGGTAATCAGGCGATGTCTTTCCATGTTCGTCTCCAGGATTTTTTTCACATGGATCAACTTGTACTCTGAGTGAAGATTGAACAGGTTTTGAAGACCCCGGGTCTAGTTTCATCCATCCAGGCTGTGATATATTTAGGAATATAAAGACATCAAATGTACATCATTGCCTAACAGATGATCATCCAAATCAAAGGATGATGAGTCTAAATCATCAGTCTGCTACATAGACGATTGTCTGTCCTATGTACATGAAAATGAATTTATAAAGCTGAGCATGGGAATGCTTTCCTTAGCTAGATCATGAAAAATATTATGAAGATAATGTATTGTATTGTCTTATTACAGGTCGCCTCCTAGCTCGAAAAAACTTTGGATCCTCATGGTAAAGCATTTCACCCGACATCAAAAGATTAACAACCTCATGCTTTAGGGGGCAATTGTTATAGACATTTTGGGGCACTGCACTCCAATCATAAATGTCCATAAACTGAGGGATCTTAAGTCCCTAAAAGTGTTGCTTCACTACCTAAAGGAACAAGTTTAGCCGATTACATCATCTCCCTGAAGTTCTCCACTAAAAACTGCTCAGAAATGGTCAAAATTGGACCATACTGAATACCCAGTGTAGAGGGTGCGATGCATATCACCTTCCCAGTGTAAAGGGTGCGATGCATACTGAATGGCCCCTCTATAGGGTGCAATGGGAAAGAATGGACAAATGGCATAGATAGTTTGCGAGGTGGAAGATCATGGAATCTTCTAGAAGCTTCCCCTATGACACTTGCCTCTCTGTTTTCAACCAGGGATGAGTAAGAGATCATCAGTCTCCAAGTGGAATCAAGAACTATCAGAGAGAGGACACTAATCAAGACCCCAAAAGATGACTCACCCCCTTACAATAATCTACATATGGATCCCTCATCACAAAGATCCAGGGGCTGGAATCTTGTATCTTGTAGAGAAGTGTTGTTGGTTTCCTGGTGAAACTTCATAGTGTTGGGTGATCCAAGCTTTACTTGAGGTGAAGAAGGGCTTTCTTGCTGGAGGATGATGCTGGATCAGAATTGTTTGTTGTAATCCTCTTGCTATTCTTGATATTAATAAAGATATTCAAGTTTTCCTCCATATTCTTGTATGTTTGATTATATATGCATTTGTATGGTTAATACATATCTAGTCCTGTGTTATTTATGAGTATAGATCTCTGTTCTTCGATAGTAGTACACTGCTTTGATCCCACAGGTTCTCTTTGAAGCTGGGTAGACGAAGAAGAAGTGGCAAAGATCTATCAGGAAGGAGAGGAATCAAGTAAGGAACCAAGCGCAAGACTAAGGTTGGTGTCTTTTGTTCCACTCTTATCTATTTTCATAAAGGAAAACGAAAGTAGTCTTTACTTGTTTGTTTCTAAGATAGCTACCAGTCTTAGTGGGAATAGCAGATCCGAGTGAACACTATTCCCGGTAACACTTGCCTACATGGAAAGTACTAGATGACACTTTTGAAAACTTGTTCTTTTTAGAGCATGAGGTGAAACATTTGTTTGTCACCAAGCCCAATTTTTCTATGTACACAGAAGCAAATGAAATTTATAGAAGAATGTTGAAAGTAAAATTACCTGAGGATGAATGGTGGGAAAAAATGACAGATTTACTATAACCACAGTAAATCTAATGGCAGCCAGACGAAATGGGTAAAAGACATATCAGTAGGGTTGAAGAGTAGCAGAGTCAAAGAGTATCAGTGAAAGATCAAAATGAAGAAGATGCCAATGTAAAATTACCAGCTAGCTTAAAGGGCCACAACTCAACTGCAATAGCTAGAACTACCACAATAAAAGGGACAACATGATGCAGTTTTCCATCTGTCTCTATCCTCATGCTTAAAGATATTTTTATTTCCTAAATTAAATCTCAAATTGTTATGAGATATTTTGTAATTAATTTTTGTATAAATACTTCATCTTTTGAAGTATTTAGGGTGGATTCAAAGACATTTATGTAGACTTTTCTCTCAAATCAAAGTCCTATTGTATCGAAAAACTGGATTGGCTTGCTGGATCATGGAATAAAGCTTAAATATTTTTCAGGATTCTTGTGTAAAGAAAAAATCAAATAAGTATTCTCTCATGTGTATTATTGTTTTTCCTTATGTTTCTTAATAATCAAATGTGTTTTTATGAAATATGAATGTTGAACTAGGAATAATATTTCAGAACTTGCTTAAATGCACTCTGTCTTGACTGTTTACATTCTTAATGTTTTCTACTAAACTATATTAGGTAGGGAATTCTTAGCTGCCCCTTAGCTTCCATAGTTTTCCTTTTGGTCTATGTGGCAAAGGATTCTTAATTGCCCTTTGTTGATGATCACCCTTAGTTCCTCATTCTAGTCCCAGTCCAAGGATTCTTAAGCACCCTTCACCCTGGTTAGAATCATTCCATCCACTAGCCCTTAAATATTTTCCTTTTTCTTTGCTAGCCTTCCCTGTGAACCCTCCCTTTAATGATTTGATCCAGTTATGCTACCCTTTTTGTGACTCCATAGCCCAATGGCTTGATGAAACTAGCTCTATCCATCTGTTCCTAGAATTCCACCACTCAACCAAAGTCAAAACATTATGAACACTAATAACTAGCCTAAAATCCGACCCAAACAAAGTTAAATTATAAAGAGAGAGCCCTTTCTGGACTTAGGTTGGCTAGAACCTGAGTCTGAAGATTGGTTTGTGGTTACCTCAGATTATTCCTTCTTTTGATAACTTCTAGGGAAAACTTCTAAGTGATAACACCTCTCTCTCTCTCTCTCTCCCCCTCAATCTCTCTCTCAATCTCTCTCTCGCTCTCACTCTCTCACTCTCTCTCTCCCTCCCTCTATATCTCCCTCTCTCTCTCCCCCTCAATCTCTCTCTCACTCTCTCTCTCTCTCTTTCCCCCTCTCTCTCCCTCTCTCTCTCTCTCTCACTCACATTCACACTCACTCTCTCACTCCCTCCCTACCTCCCTCCCTCCCAATCTCTCTCTCTCTCTCTCTCTCTTGCACTCTCTCTTGCTTTCCCTCTCACTCTCCTTCACACACACACTCTCTCTCTATGTCTCACTCTCTCTTGCTCTCCCTCTCTCTCCCTCTCTCCCTCCCTCCCTCCATCCC
>APFE031095263.1:17083-113464 GCA_000404065.3 Pinus taeda | reverse complement strand
CTCTCTCTCTCTCTCTCCCTCTCTCTCTCTCTCTCTCTCAACAAGCCAAGATAGACTGTGAATTGCGCAGCACAACCCGTACTATGCCTTGCGCAGTTTTGGCAATTAGTCTCCTGACGTCCCGGTGGAAATTACGCAACCTTCATGATCAATCAAACATGTATGTTGCAAGTCAGTCCTCAAATTTGTTTTGGTTTTCGACTAACAGATTGCTTGCCATGAGTGTTGTTATGTCTCCAGGCATCACAGGTGTTCATCTGTCTCTCAACAACATATGTACAATGGCCTTCAGGAGAGCAGAGTCGAAGGACACTGTTGAGAGCACAACGGGGGTTACAGCCAAGCAAGTGTTTATGAGATTTCCTACCTATGAAGACATCAAGATAAGATGGTAGCAGGATCACAATGAGTAGCACACCCACATGCGGAAAATGCAAGAGGAAGGTTGTTGACAACATAGAGGTGAAGCAAAGCTGCAAGTTCAAAGAAAATTCACTCTTGATGAAAACAACTTTGGAGATTGAGCCTATGAGGTGAAGGTGCAAAACGAAGATTGCGTGAAGGCAGAGAGAGAAATAAAGAAGGAGTTATATGTGCTCAAGCAGCAACTCAAGGAAGAACAAGAGTTGTACAAACAAGAGAATGAGTTGCAGCAAGAACAGGTACAACAGGAGGCCAACATGCACAGATGGATGAAACAACACCCACACAAGTTATAGATCCATCCTAGCAGCTGGAACAAAGCAGACAAGGTGAGAAGTTTTGTTGATTGCATGCAAGGGAATTCAACAACATGCATGTTATTGTGTGCATACATGCAATCCCACCCATTTGGCACACTCACTGAGGCGAAGACAAGAAGCAAGTCCGATTGGAGTTGAAAATGTACTTCGACAAGTTGATGTGCATGGTCACCAACACACACTTGGAGATCAACATAGACATTATGCATCAGTATGTTGTTGGTATAGCCACACTCAAGACAATGATGTGCATGCTATCAAATGAGTTGGAGATAGAGGCCATATTAGTTTACCCGGATGCAACGGAGGCAAGAGTTCGCTTTCAGTATGATGTCACCATTGAGCACACGGACACCATCACGAATGACCAAGCTTGGCATTAGTTCACCACCATCAACCATCACAAGGATGTCAAAGGGTTGGTCTCACCACAACGGTCCGAGTGTCAGTGATGTCTTGCATGGTTTACTCAACCCATTTTGCCTCACATGGGTACATGTGTAGATTGTATGTAACATCTTGTCAAGTGGAAGTTCAAGTGTCGATGGTTGAATGTAATAGTCATAGAGTAGTTGAAGAGTCATGAGGGTAGATGAAGGATCACAAAGGGGAATGTTAAGGGTCACCCCACGCTTTGCTATATATAGTCCCTCATAACTCATTTTATAGGATTTTTTTCAGCCAAGCTTCCGATAGGAGTATCTTAGAGAGAGCTTGTATAGTATTGTAATGAGCCTTGGCTTCTCCATTGTGCAGAGCTAGTATATCTCATTGGAGGAGCTGGCGATTTTGACTATAATGTTCCGCTATCCAAACTAGTGGTTAGACATGGATGTATTGTATGACTGGAACTTACACTTCTTAATATAACAGAGCCAACATGTTTCATGCATATGTCATATTGTATTCCAACTATCTTGTTTACTCTAAATGATATATGTATCTGTTTTCTTACGCATGCATGTATGGACTATTCTATATAAGTATGTATGAATCTTACTGAAATATGCTGATTGGTTTAACCATCACTTTGGATTGCTCGCTAAATTGATTTCCAGTTTGTGATGCTTCTTCGCTCATGTGTTCCCTTCCAATCTACGTGTAATTATAGGTTTCCAAGGGGCACACTCACCCCACTTTTCATGTGTTAGAACAGTTCATGCACCTTCCTTAACTCACCACAGCTATCACACCCTTGCTACCAATAGGGACATCTTACTTGTCTCTGTGAAAAACCATGGTCAAGGTGATACCGTATGACCCACTACTGGGACTTCTACACCAAATGGTCTGAGGTCTAATTGGGACTTCTTATCGGGGAGATCCCCTGACATGTTGGCGGGTCCATCACTGTCAACATTTCTGGCACTAGAAGGAGGGCTAGATGATCAGCTGTGCCTTCTCATCAAGTTTTGAACCTTTGAACATCTATCATGGACACTGTCACAATCACCCCTCCATGATGTTTTTCATATACCGAACCTCTCAACATCACGAGGAAGTTCGCTGATCTCTTGGTCGAATTCACATATGATGGTGAAGGTGAATTAGCCTGGACTGAGTTCTTAGAGGACTTCTGCACATTCCTTGCAGATGAGCTCTATGGAGAAGAGGCCAGCATGCTACTTGCATACACACTTCGCAAATCTCCACTACAGTGGTACTGAAGTCTGCCACTCAGCAGTGTGCATGCACTTGAGCAGTTATGTGATCTCATTGAATCTACTTTCCATCATTTTGATCTAGAACCTCTTGAAAAAGAACTATTAGAGTAATGGAAGGCTCCGCAAGAATTGGCTGATGATTTTTGGTAGCGCTTCCATGTTTTGTAGTTTCAAGCTCCAAAGAGTCAGATGAAATTTTAGTATCTCATTGATAGATATGAATATCGCCTTGTCAAATATGCCAATCCCAAGAAGAAGTTCAAGCTCAAACCCCACTCAACATACTTCGATGATGGAGCTACACAATTACAGACAGACATGGTCATTGTCACCAGTGACTGTCCGATGTCCCCTCATCAAACAACTCCACCACTGCAGAGTGTTATGGGAAAATATGCACACACATATGTTCAACCGTCACATCCTCCTGACATCGCTCCTTCTGATTTTAGAGCAATATTGTTTGCAAATCCATCGGGTTATCACATGTATTTTGTACCTGAACATCTGTCCTCATATTCTGATCATCCTCTGAATTGCATTGTCTTGTGTTCTTCTATTCTGGACTCTACACCTGTTTTGAATGAGGATCAATCTATCGATGGAGTTGGTGTTGAAAAACCAACATGCACTGGCATTCATGAAGAGTATGATTGGGATTTTGAAAATCCATCAGCAATATAGGACCATCCCTATTTATTTGTACCTCCTCCATTTTTTCTTGACCTCCTTGGTGATCCTGTCATCTTGGATTTTTCATGTGTATCTCCATCCATAGATGCACCCACTGGTTATCATTCATAGGACACACTGGATGTCAGTCCATCATTTGACAATGGAGAGGACTAATCATTCTTTGAGCATCCACTTAACTTTTCATCTATCATTTCCAAAAATGTAGAGGATGAACATTATTGCTTCTCTTCTACCCCTCTGTGTGATTCATCAAATCATGAGGATGCCGACCAACATCCTAATTTTTCTAATCTTGGTTGTTGTGATTGGTGGGCTCCAGTATTGCAGAAATTATGCTGCAACTCTTGGGACTCCCTTCTTTACTTTTATCAACCCGATTGTTCGTAATAAACTTGGAAGTGACGGTGTTATATGCACAAGTACTAGCTCTTACCGCAGGCTGTCACTTGATTAGCTGGCACAATTCCACTAGGAGCTTAAGCCAACTTCTATGAGCTCTTAGAAGAAGCTTTTAACTGTGATGGATGGAAGCTAACTCAAAGGAGGCTAGTATACTTGTAGAAAGAAGCTGAACGCTGAAAAGAAATGCAAACCCTAGTTTTACCGACTAGCCCTACTGGTGCAAGAAAAGAGATGAAAGCGGTGGAAATGGATGCCATTGACTTTTAGAAAGGTAAAATGCATGTGACTAAGCTACTTCTACAGTAAAATTTGGAAAAAACATATTTTTGCATTTTTGAGTAATTTTGTAGAATTATTATGCATGTGCTTTAACTATTTTTTACTGTGCAGAGGTCTATTGGCGAAAGAAAATGGGGTAGGCACTTGCAGGAGGTTGGGAAAGTGAGAAGAGGGCCTAAGGGGTCCCTAACACCCTTCCAGAGAGTTTCACAATGATCAGATCTTGAAAAACTGCTCACGTGAACTTCTACAAGAAGTTTGCAGGGGTTCTACAAGATGTTCTATAGGAAGAGCCGAAAGAGGATTTTGGAGGATTGATGGTAAAAAAAATAGTGGGAAAGTGGAAATGGAGGTTGGATGAGGATGTGAAGGGGCCTAGGACTTGGTAAATGAGGCTAAGGAGCGATGAAGGTGGTTGGATTTGTTCAAGGATGTAGGAAGCAATGCTACACAAGAATGTTGAAATTAGGGAAAATTGGAAAAATGTGGCAAATGAAGGGAAGGAATCTTGGATTAGGGGTTGGATCAGGTTGTATGATGGAGGAAGGATAGGTAGGGATGTATTATAGGTGCTCTGCACACTATTTTCCAAAACTGATCGAACAAAGACTAGGAAAACCAGAGATCTAGCTATTTTGACCTAATCTGACCTAAAAACCAAAAACATGATGAACAAAAGTTTATACACAGGAAATGATGCAAGATAAATATGGAAACTAAGCAAGAACAAATATTAAACATGCAAGTACAACTGGTATCAACTTTTCCAACTAAAAATCTAACACTAGCAATTGCATGGAGAGGCAAAAACAATGTTTTTGCGGAAGCAAGTATGCCTTGGTCTCAGCTCATGGTCCCAAGGAGGAAGAGATGGGATCAAGGATTTCTTGATGGCCTTTTTGTAGATATTTTCCTTTACCAAACTATCAAATCAACCTGAAGTATGAAAAGCTATTTTAATCATAAAAAACAACCTAAGTAGCAAAGCAAGATCTTAACCTAAATAACAGAATTTATTCTAAGAATGCAGCAACAACACATAAAAGTACACAAAGGAGGTACTGGAATTTGGGTTGGGCCCAAACCCAAGAGCTACAGCCTCCTAAGAAAGCTCAGAGCTGGTACAAAGTGAAATTTATCTCCATTACTAAAAAAATAATCATGTCATAAAACTATTTACAACAAAAGCTCGAAGATGAGCTGAAATGCAGAGCTGCACTAAAGTGCAAAAAGAAACTGTTCAATGGCTAAACTAATAAGGCTTGAATCCTTCCTACTTATGCACTACGAGGACTCCCAACAACCCTCCTTAACTTTAGGAGCTTGGCTGCTCAAAACTGCAGTTAATCAGCCACTTCACAAAATCTGCTCGACTGCCCCTTGAAATCATCTTTGGTGGGCTGTTGAACTCCGAGCTAATGGTGGAGAGCTTGAGGAAGGGGTCATTTAGTGCTGGAGACACCCTTCCTATGAATCCTCAGCCTTGTTCCTTCGTATTTGGTTGTCAACTAGTTCATAAATGCTTGACCTTGGTCCAAAAGATGTCCAAAAATCTGCAATAAGCACATATTAGACTTTGTGGTCAAGTGACTAATATCATTCATTCAATTAACATAAATATATTCAAAAGCATGCACAAAACTATGAAGAATGGTGGATTAATCGAGAATAATAGGCAAAATGAGCCCAATAAGTTACCAATTTTTGGGGCTCATCATCACCCCTCTGCTAAATGTGTTTCTCATCCTCTAAGCAACTAATCCAGCTCATCATCTTTGATTGCTTTGACTGCCTCTCTAACGTCCCAGGCTTCCGAGGTGATGTCCTCTTCTCGGTCATGAAAACCTACTTTTATCTCTACCTCCTCCCACTGCCTATGTTCTTCTTCTTCTTTGACCCCTTCCAGCAGTCCCAAAAGCAACGGAGGACTGAACTTTAGGCCAATCCAGCTAGCCTTCAGATTTTGCATTGACTGTTTGTAGAGAGGTACTCTGGCCAAAGCCTCCCGCATCCTTGTTGGGGAGTGGTACTCCCTTATTTTCAGACTATGGGACTATGTGTTCCATCTCCTAGTGCAAGCATGGATGCAGTTATCACCCAACAATCTGTCCATGTCCTCAAAGTGAGTGATGGCCTGAGCTTGTCTTTCAATGTAGTCTGGGAGAACCTGAGGGTTGTTGGCTAGGTGCTGATGGGAATACACTAAAGCTAAGGGATCTTCTGGTTCTGCTCTGATCATGAGTGTCTCACTCAGCTCCCTGTCCATAATTTCCCAAATTTTTGTTGCCCTCTTTTCCTCATGGTTTAACCAAAAGGCCATGGCCATTAGTTGCACATCCCCCAATGCTGCATTGGGGTCCCATAGGTTCATGTTTGGAAGTGCCAAGTTGTGTAAATAGAATTTTGCTAACTTGACCTTATCTTCAGCTGAGCTACTATCACACAAATACATGAACTGATTGTAGTTCTGGAATGGAATGGTGCCCCTTTCGGCCAGTGTGTTAATTTGAAATTGCAACCGTTGATCCTTAAGACATAATGCATATGACTTTGCAGGTTGCCTACATTGTAAGGCTTCTACTGCCCAGCTGGCTATGCAAGCCATTTGTGCTTCTTTCTCTTGCACCTGTTGTTTCAAAGCTTATATTTCTCCTGCTGCCTGTGACTCCTTTTCATGTAGCAGTTTTGTTAGCATCTCAACATCAGTTGGTAGCTTTTATTCTCTCTGCTATTCCTCAGTTGTTTCCCTGTCTGCTGGAGGTCCTTCTTGTTGTTGTTGCTCTCCCACAATGGACGACCTATCTTCCTTATGACCTTCCTGTAGCTACAACTGCTTCCTCAACAGCTCATTCTATTCCTATAATTTGGCTCTCTGACTGCTTTCCATGTGCCTCACCATGGCCAACTCTTTCCTTGATTCCTTCAGCTATTCCTCCAGGTGGCCTATGTCCGCAACACCCTTGGATTTGGCAATCCTCATCCAAGTGTGAGTCCAAACCCGATTTTGTTCCAATCCAAAGAAGAGTGGTACAGGAAACTTCTGTGGGATGATCTTCCCACCTTCTAACAGGTTGTAATATGAGCCCAAACTAGGTTGAGGGCTTGGCTCCAGTATTTCTTCAATCTTTTCTTCTCCCTGTGGTTGTTTGGCTGCCTTCTCCTCCAATTTCTCGGTTTCTTTTAACATCACCAGAGTTTCCTGTAGAGACGTTTCAGCTTCTTGTAGAGTTATTTTTGAGTCCATCATCCTAATTCTCTCTCCAGGTGGAGGTTTTTGGGCTTCCTCTTTCATAGGTGACAAATATCTTTGAAGGAGACTCTTCTTTTGGTTTAGTGGTTGTGTCCTCAATGACAATTGGTTCCTTTGATTGTAGCTGGGGTTTGCCCACTTTAATCCGTGTGCTCCTCCTGGCTTTAAAGTACATGGAGGTTTGCCTCTTTCTCTTTCCTTTTTGTTTTCAGGTGTTCTTAACGCAACAAGCACAACTACTGCCTCCCTTGCCAATGTTTTCGGGGATTTCTCTTCCTGCTGGTATTTTTCTTCGTTTCCTGTAGAAATCTTCGTGTCCATTGTTTCTGTCTGTGTGACTGATATCTCAGGGTGTGCCTTTTCCTTCTCTTTTTGGGTGCTTGCCTTAGCTATGGCAGCCTTCATTTGGGCCTGTTCGGCCTTTTCCTTTCTACTCTGTATCCTCTTTTCCCTTGCTGTTTTTGTTGTTGTTTCTTCCTATGTTTTAGGCTCAACAATCTTGCTAATTTATTTCTATTCTTCTTGTGCTTCCTCTGTTCTACCTTCTGCTTAGATGCCCTGTGTGCCCTCATCACTATTTTTCTCCATTTCCTCAATTTTCTCCCCCTCCTCACTGCTGGATGGAGTGATGTTTTCAGCCAAAGTCCTAATGTTATCATTTCTGGACATGTTTCTGAAGATTTCCCAAGATATGGGGACAATGTAGGTGTGTAAAGCATCTTCCACCAACAGTTTGATGAGCCCATGGTGGGCCAACTAGTCTGGGATCCCTTCATTTAGCTTTGTACCACATTCAATTAGGGACTGAAGAAGGAAATATGGGATGCTTAGTTTCTTGGCTGGAGGCAAGTCAATCCCATGCCTTAATTCACATAACAACCTAAAATGGTATCCATAGATGATGTTAAGCCTCCCTTCACATGTGATGTACTTCATAATTAACTAACTTCACTCCGGAGAGGGGGCAGGTTTGTCCTTCTAACTCTATTTTTGTCCTATAGAGGATGCTCCTCTGGCGGAAAAAATGTTTTCTTAGCAATATGGCCCAATGATCTATCTTCCTTGCTCCAAGGGAGCCCCGATGGTAGACTAGTAATTCTACTGATGAGCTCAGGGGTGAGTTCTAGGGTCAAACCCCTAAAACTAACTGTGGCATGTGTCTTTGAATGTGATCTCAGGGATATTAAAAACACTTCGGTTATTTCCTCATCATGACCTTGAATTTTGTCAAAGAAGGATATCCAATTTTCTCGGGTGAAAAGGTTCACCACCTCAGGGTGCTCGTACAGCTTGCTGGAGTCTGAGGGCTCTTTCCTTATGAATCCCCCTGGAATGGTGTTGAGTGTTCTTCTTATGTATTAATCAGAAAAGAAAATGCTCAGGAAAGCAACAGTCAATCAATGAAACAGAGGATAGCTAAATTTGGTGTCTTCTGAACCCATGAAGGAGTTTCTCTTGTGTTCCTTACAATACCAGATAGCAATAATTCCCTTGTTTTTTTCACCTAGAATTCCACTGTCTGTCTATTGAAAGGAGAATTTTGTTTTTGTAAAACAAAACATAAGGACACAGATTCTCTTTTCAGCATATAGATAGATATGTAAATTCAGTTATTCATACACACATGGTGGCCTCTACTACAACATGTATCTTCCTTACAGGAGAATTTTAAAAGTGATGAGGAGATTTCAGAGTGCAGAGAAAGAACTTAGGCAAATACAGTGAAACATGCAAGCAATCTTTCACGATTTGTTCAATACATAGGTAGACTTTTATTTTTCAAACTGATGTCATTCAATTCACCACCTTGCACAAACACATCATGCACAGAGAAATTCTCTCAAACCTACCTCATTTGGAGCTTGAAATTCAACGAAAACTCTGGGTTTCCCTTCTGCTGAGCGGTTCTCTCACTTTCCTGTAGAACCCTTCCTGTAGAAGGCTCCCGGTTCTTGTAAAATGGAATTGTGCTTCTAATAGAGCCTGATAAGGAGGAGATTTTTGAAAATAGGCCAAAAAAGTGGTGGAGGACGACTGGTTAACTGCTTTTGCAAGCAGTAGATACGTACTCCATTCGAGAGCGTTGTGAGTGCAGAATGAACAGAGGGTGGTGCTTGTTTCAACTGAGCATCTTTTAACTGCGGCATGAATCATGGTGATGGGATGAGGTGGCCGAACCAAACCGTTGATCTGACATCACAGCCATAATGTTTCTACACATTTTTGACCGCCATCACCTCTGGTCTCCCGTTATCCACCGCCACCACTACCAGTCCCAATGATTTCTCTTTGAATGGACACTCCACACGTGCTGGCTACACATCTAATCGGAAATTTTGAATGTAATGGGGCGTGTTTGTATTTCATGAGGATATGTAACTGGTCGAGGGTGGCCAGTTGACTGGCCATCGAATTCACCCAAACTAAACCATTCCCATAGTCATGCAGCTTTTAAAATATGATTTATGCAATTGAAGAAAGGGTTTGGTTTAGGCACTTACCTGCGTTGTTGCGGCCGTGTTATGTAGATTTCAGGTTCTAGAACCTATTCCTTCGTTTTTTGTTGCTGCATGAATACTGCATGCTTGGCCTTTGCTGTTGTTGATGTTTTTCCATTTAAGAAGAGCTCCATGCATGTCTCTTCTGCCATACTTCGTTGTCCCTATCTCTGGAGTATGTCTATCAGTGGGATCAGCTACTACAGGATTCCTGTAGGATGTCCTATAGCTGCTTCTCCTCCTGGAATGCAAGCTAGAATGAGCAGGGCTACACTGTTGATGAGGGTCTCAGCTGATGAGGAATCTAGACAAAGGGTAACAGGTATGGTGAGTGAAAAGCTGCTGCTTGATTTGTCATTAAGAAGTTTTTGCTGGCAGTATGAAGAAGACATGATTTTTGTGTGTGACTGTACAAGAACATAAAAAAATGAGTGCATTGGAGGTGTACGGAGATGGAAAAAGGTGACATATGGTGATGGATGGAAACAGGGATGTTTACAAGCCTCATGGGTAGATTCCCAACCTTCAGGTCCTCTTCGGAGATCAATTTTGGCTTGTTTGTAGGCTCTACAGGATCTTCTTGTAGAAGACACAGAACTTACTGTAGAAGACATGAAACTTCTTGTAAAAGGTGCGATCTTAGTCCAAATGAGACCAAATATTAGGAAAGGGTTGTGGTCATGGAGGAATGGATGGTGAGGGATGCTTGCAACCTGGTGCTGACCTCTGTCTTTGTCTGGAATGATCCTCCTAACCTGCAATGTCCTTCCTGCAACTTGCAATTATTAAACGTAAATTAGGTTTTTTTTTTCTTTTTCTCTTTTCTTCTTTCTTTTCTTCTCTTTTTTTTGAGACAGTTGGGGTGCCTCCAAGAGGTTTTCACCCTCACTGTCTACCCTGGGCACCTCCAAGAGGTTTTCACTCGAGGATATATATATATATATATATATATATATATATATATATGTATGTATATATATATTGTGTTCAAGGTGTGGGTGGAGTGGAGGCAGGGGCCTGCTCCACTACCAATACTGATTTATCCAGAGTTTCAATGAACTCCTGCTTAGAAAGGGGCTTCTTGTAGATTTTCAATCGATGCCCATTGACAAGCATGGGGATGGCTTCTTCATCAGTGATCCTGATAAGGACTGAACCATTGTCGTTGCATCTCTCCACTATATATGGTCCCAACCATCTTGTCCTTAGCTTCCCTTTGAAATCCTTGTATCTTGAATCATATAATAGCGCCTAATCTCCTGGCTGAAACTGATTTTCTTTAAGGTACCGGTCATGCCATATCTTCCTCTGAAGTTGGACCACCTCTGAGTGGAGAAGGGCATGCATTCTCTGTTCATCTAGTCCATTCAACTGAAGTAATCTTTCCTATTGTGCATGGCTGAGATCTAGGTCCAGCTGAGCTACCAACCTCAATGTGTTATATTCAAATTCTATGGACAACAAAGCCTTCTTCCCGTAGACCAGCTCATAAGGTGTGAAACCTGTTATAGTTTTCCAAGTAGTGTTGTAGGCCCAGGTGGCCTCAACCAAGCGATTTGCCCAATCTTTTCTGTTGTTGCTCACCACTTTAGTCAAAATCTCTTCCAAAGCTCTGTTAGTGACTTCCACTTTTCCATTTGCTTGCAGATGATAAGGGGTGGAAGTTATGTGTTTAATCTTGTGATGAGTGAGCAGGGCTTCAATCAGGTTAGAAGTAAACTGACTTCCTTGATTTGTGACTAACTCTCTTGGGTAGCTGAACTTGTAGAAGATATTCTCCCTCAAAAACTCAGCCACTTTTTCTTCTGTTGCTGCCTTGATTTCCTTTGTTTCTATCCACTTTGTCAGGTATTCCATGCACACAATGATGTAAGACTTTTGGTTTGAAGGAGGGTTGATAGGAACCACAAAGTCCATGCCCGCCTTCTCAAATGGCTCGAAAGTCACTTGATGTTGGAGGGGCATTTCATCTCCGGGAGTCAGCTTTCCCATCCTTTGACATCGGTCACATCGACTGATGTATCTCCTGACATCTTGATGAAGAGTGGGCCAATAGTAGCCTGCTTGTAGAATTTTGAAAGTGGTTCTTTTTGCTGCAAAGTAGCCTTCACAAGGCCCATCATGACAGGTGAGGAGGATGTCAAAAACTTCCTCCTCCCTGACACAACACCTCAAAATCTGATCTGGGCCAAGTTTAAACAGGTTGCTCCCAATCTATGTGAATGGGGAACTTTTCCTCATGATCTTACTCTTCTCTTTTGAGGATAGGTGTGGTGGGAACTGTGCCGAAACCAAGTAATTTTCTATATCAGCAAACCATGGAGAGAGTACTGAAATAGAAAATAGGTGTTCATCTAGCATTTGATCTTCCACCACCCCTTCTTCACCTACAGACAAATCTAGTCTAGACAGAAAATCAACAACAACATTTTCCTTACCTGGCTTATCAACAATGGTCAAATCAAATTGCTACAATAAAAGTAACCATCTAACGATACGAGCATTTACATCAGGTTTATTCATTAAATATCTAATTGTAGCATGATTGGTGTGTATGAATGTTTGTTAACCAGTGATGTAGTGTCTGAACTTGTTTAGGGAATGGACTATAGCTAGGAGTTCTTTCTTGGTAACGGTATAGTTTAACTCTACCTTGGACAGGTTTTTACTGACAAAATAAATGGCATATGGTAGCTTCTCTTCAACTTGTCCTAAGGCTGCTCCTATGGCTTTGTTCGAGTCATCTGTGTGAATGTGGAAAGACAGGGCCCAGTTTGGACCTCTCAAGATTGGGGCAGTTACCAGCTTACCTTTCAACGCATCCAGAGCCTCTTGACAGTTGTCAGTCCATATGAACTCAAGATCCTTCCCCAAAAGACCAAATAATGGAGAGGCTAGCTTATTTAAATCTTTAATGAATCTTCTATAGTATCCCGCTAAACCTAGAAAACTCCAAACATCTCTTACTTTCTGAGGAGGTGGAACCCTTCCCAAATTAATTAATGCTTCTTGGAATTTGGACCCATAAGTAGTAAAGTCATCCATATATATTTCCACTAAATCATGAACCAGTTCAGCAAAGATGCTCAGTACTGCTCTCTGAAAAGTGGCAGGAGCTTTGCATAACACAAAGGGAAGGATCCGGTAGGCAAAGGTACCCCATGGACAAGTGAAAGTGGTCTTATTTTGGTCTTTCAAGCTGATTTGGATCTGATTATACCCGCTGAACCCATCTAGGAAGGAGAAGAACTTCTTCCCTGCCAGCCCATCTAACACTTGATCTATGAAAGGTAAAGGGAAATGGTCCTTATTGGTAGCCTTGTTAAGTTCTCAATAATCTACATAGATTCTCCACTTCCCATTTTTCTTGGGAACAAGCACTAGAGGAGAAACCCACTCGTTGTTAGAGATGGGGTAGATGAATCCCGCATCCAGCAACTTTTGCAGTTTTTCTTTGACAATGTCTTTAAGGGATGGATTCATTCTTCTTTGAGGCTACCTGACTGGTTTACAATCCTCTTTAATGTAAATGTGATGGGTACAAACTGAACTCCTTTCATCTCCTTATAGCTCCAGGCAAAAGCATCCAAATGGCGGTTCAATAAGCTACACAACACCTTCTCTTGAGAGGGGGATAGGTCTGAGTTGATCTTCAAGGTTCTTTCAGGGCCAAATTCCACATTCTTAACTCGGGGGGAGGTCAGATCAGCCACATATAGATCCACTAAAGCACTGGCTTGGGTGTCTTCGACCAACTCTTCTAATGGTAGCACGCTAGGAGGTGTATTCTGAATCAAATTCTCAATAAGGTCATCCTTGGTTTGAGGACCTCCTCTGGTGGCTTCCATTGTGCACACTGGTGCAGAGTACACCTCATCCTCATCTTCCTCCTCCAACCAGAGAGGCAAGTCATGTTATAGCAGAGGTTGGTGAGGGGGATATAGGACTAGCTGCTTGGACATAGGCCCATTCTTGATGGTCATGCTCCCAGCTCGACAACTAATGTAAGCATCTGCAGTAGCTAACCAAGGCCTTCCCAAAATGAGGGGGTATCCAGTGAGTTTTGCCTTTGGATGAAGGACCAAGAAGTCCACAAGGTACTCCCAAGAATCAATAGAGACCATGACATCTTCCACAATCCCTTCAGGGGTCACGATGGAGCGGTCTGCTAACTGTAGTACTGTCAAGGTCTTTCTTAGGGAACTCTAAAGGTTGAGTTTGAGCATATTGTCCCTATTCATCACATTAATGGTAGCCCCTAGATCAATCAGTGTCTGGGGGATTATGGTGCCATTGATGTGGACATCAACTATAGGACTACCAAGGGTCCAGATATTTCAAATAGATTACTTGTCCCAACATTAGGTCGGACAGTTGTCCTATGACATTGATAGTTGGGGCATCTCTCTTGCACTTGCCTGGGTGCCTGAAAACTTCTCTTTAATCAATTTGTTGTAGATTGGTACATAATTTATGGCCTAGAGAAGTCGTATTTTCACACATAACTGTTTAAGCTTGCCCAGAAGTTCAGTCTCTTCTAGGTTTGGTTGCGTGGTTCCAGTTAGTCTCTCAGGAAAGGGTGGAATGGATTTTGGTTCACTTTCCTATTTCTCTTCCTCATCCTCCTTAGGAGGAGGTTGGCTATCTGGGAGGACCTTCTCAGATCGTAGGTTGATCTCCTGAATCTCCACAGCATAGGTACGTCATGTTGTCTCTCCAATATATACCTGTTGGGCTTGTTCGTTATTGGGGTTCGGTTTCAGTTAGGCTGGCATCTGGGGTTGTCTCGGAGGAGCAGGAGGTAATGGTTGTGGTTGAGTAGGTGGTGGAGGAAAAATGGCAGGAGGAGAGTTGTATTGGGGCCTCCACCCCTGTTGAGGTGCATTCCACTGAGGTTGGGACTGAACATGAGAATGAAACGAATGAGCATCTGTTTGAGTATGGTATTGAGATGGATCTGACCAAGGAGGGGTTGCGAACCAAGAAGGATGAGCAGGGGGCCCCCAAGAAGGTATGTGAGTGGATTGGTTGGGGTTGTAATAAGTCTGGGATTCCCCTTGCGTCCCCTGCTGGTAAGGTCTGGATCCATGTGGCCTCCTTTGGTTTAGGAAGTAGAGCAGTTCAGTGGCTCCTTTAGCCCCTTGGTATATAGCTTTAAGTCCGGGTAAGGTTGGGCACTAGTTTGTAGGGTGGTCTTCCTCACAAACGAAACATACCTCTACTGAGTGTAATGGACACTCATTCTGAGGATGTTTCCTTGTACATCTGGGACAAAAGATGGCCAAAGCCCTCTCAACTTCCTCTTTCTTCTGTTGGATTTGGAAAGTATCCAGTTGCATGGCAATGGTCTATCTCATCTCACTTTTAAGGTCTTCCATCTGATTTGCAAACTCATGTTTGGAGAAGGTGGTGCTGGCTGAAAGTTGATTCCCCCTACCTCTTTTCCGGGTTGTCCTAGAATGGTTTCTAAACATAGTCATTATGTCATCATAAGGTAGTTGATAGATGTCTCCTACAGCCAAAAAATGGAGGGTATCTAGAAGGTCTTCAGGGATTTCTCAGAGAAGAAACAACTTTAGAGATTCGGGGTCAAGTGTGCATCTGGCCCTTTTATAACTGAGTTGGAACCTTTCTTTGTAATCTTCTAAAGACTCATTTTTTCCCATGGTAATCTGAAAGATTTCTCCCTTCATTTCCTTTGACCTACAGTAATCCTGATATTTGTTGTCAAAGGCTTACTGCATCTGAGCCCAAGTTGTGATACCTTTCTAGGTAACCCCATGAACCAGTGTAGTGCTACATCCTTGGGGTAGAGGGAAAGAGTTTCAAATTCTGGTCGTCTTCTGCATAGTCCTAGGTTCAACAATGGACAGCAAACTCAAACAAGAAGGTATCAGGGTCTTCAATGATCAATCCATGGAAGTGAGGTAAGGCTAAGGGACTTATGCTTTTCATCTTTGTGTCCCCATTGGTCTCTCGGATGGGAAAGGCACCTTCTATTCTCTCCTCATCACCTATGCCATTCCTATGTTCAACCATGGTTTCAGGAGGAATGTTTTCTTGCTCTTCTTCTATTAGAGGATCTTCGTGTATCTCTGGAGGTTCACTACTACTGAAGAAGAGAGAAGGGTGATTCAGTGATGTGGTGGGGATGTTGGGTAAGAATTTTCCTTAATTGTCTCTATTCCTACGAGGCATGAAATTAAATATTTTTGGTTGATTTTTGTGTTTTTATCTGCTTGTACCTACAAAACTGAAATTGATTGAACAACAAATTGCAACTAACTAAAGTAAACTTTGCTAGAATGAGAATTGCAGAATTGAAATGAAAGCAGGAAATGATTAATCTATGTTGTTGAAATGAAATTGCAAAAATGAAATGCTAAGCTACACTTGCGGAATTGAAATGCTAGTCTAGGAAAGCAGGAAATATCTAATCTACTTTTGTAGAAATGAAATTGCAGAATGGAAATGAAACAACTACTCTACTCTTGCTGAAATAAACTACTTAGTAGAAGGTTGTAGTAGAAAATAAAAGAAAAGCAACAATCACAAATAATTTGATGCTTCCTCAGCAACGGTGCCAAAAATATGGTGGGCTCTAGTATTGCAACAATGATGATGCAACTCTTGGGACTCCCTTCTTTACTTTTATCAACCCGGTTGTTTGTAACAAACTTGGAAGCGACGGTGCTATATGCACAAGTACTAGCTCTTGCTGCAGGCTGTCACTTGATTAGCTGGCACAAGTCAGCTAAGAGCATAAGCCAACTTCTATGAGCTCTTAGAAGAAGCTTTTAACTGTGTTGGATGAAAGCTAACTCAAAGGAGGTTAGTCTACTTGCAGAAAGAAGTTGAACGCTGAAAAGAAACGCAAACTCTAACAAACCCTAGTTTTACCGACTAGCCCTACTGGTGCAAGAAAAGAGATGAATGTGGTGGAAATGGATGCCATTGACTGTTAGAAAGATAAAATGCATGTGACTAAGCTACTTCTGCAGTAAAATCTGGAAAAAACATATTTTTGCATTTTTGAGTAATTTTGCAGAATTATTATGCATGTGCTTTAACTATTTTTTACTGTGTAGAGGTTGATTGGCGAAAGGAAATGGGGTAGGCACTTGCAGGAGCTTGGGAAAGTGAGAAGAGGGCCTAAGGGGTCCCTAACACCCTTCTAGAGAGTTTCACAGTGATCAAATCTTGAAAAACTGCTCACGTGAACTTCTATAGGAACTCTGCAGGGGTTCTACAGGATGTTCTATAGGAAGAGCCAAAAGATGATTTTGGAGGGTTGATGGTAAAACAAATGGTGGGAAAGTGGAAATGGAGGTTGGATGAGGATGTGAAGGGGTCTAGGACTTGGTAAATGAGGCTAAGGAGTGATGAAATTGGTTGGATTTGTTCAAGGATGTGGGGAGCAATGTTGCACAAGAATGTCGAAATTATGGCAAATTGGAAAAGTGTGGAAAATGAAGGGAAGGAATCTTGGATTAGGGGTTGGAGTAGGTTGTATGATGGAGAAAGGATAGGTAGGGATGTATTATAGGTGCTACGCACACTATTTTCAAAAACTGATCAAACAAAGACTAGGAGAACCAGAGATCTAGCTATTTTGACCTAATCTGACCTAAAAACCAGAAACATGATCAACAAAAGTTTATACACAGGAAATCATGCAAGATAACTATGGAAACTAAGCAAGAATGGATCTTAAATATGCAAGTACAACTGGTATCAACTTTTCCAACTAAAAATCTAACACTAGCAATTGCATGGAGAGGCAAAAACAGTGTTTTTGGCAGCAAATATGCCTTGGTCTCAACTCATGGTCCCAAGGAGGGAGAGATGGGATCAAGGATTTTTTGATGGCCTCTTTGCAGATCTTTTCCTTTACCAAACTATCAAATCAACCTGAAGTATGAAAAGCTATTTTAATCATAAAAAACAACCGAAGTAGCAAAGCAAGATTTTAACCTAAATAACAGAATTTATTCTAAGAATGCAGCAAAGACACATAAAAGTACACAAAGGAGGTATTGGCACTTGGGTTAGGCCCAACCCCAAGAGCTACAACCTCCTAAGAAAGCTCAGAGCTGGTACAAAGTAAATTTTATCTCCATTACTCAAAAAATAATCATGTCACAAAACTGTTTACAACAAAAGCTCGAAGATGAGTTGAAATGCAGAGCTATACTAAAGTCCGAAAAACAACTGTTCAATGGCTAAACTACTAAGGCTTGAATCCTTCCTTCTTATGCACTATGAGGACTCCTAACAACCCTCCTTAACTTTAGGAGCTTGGCTGCTCAAAACTGCAGTTAATCAGCCACTTCACAAAATTTGCTCGACTGCCCCTTGAAATCTTCTTTGGTGGGATGTTGAACTCTGAGCTGATGGTGGAGAACTCAAGGAAGGGGTCATTTAGTGCTGGAGACACCCTTCCTATGAATCCTCAGCCTTGTTCCTTCGCATTTGGTTGTCAACTGGCTCATAAATTCTTGACCTTGGTCCAAAATATGTCCAAAAATCTGCAATAAGTACGTATTAGACTTTCTGGTCAAGTGACTATTCTCATTCATTCAATTAACATAAATATGATCAAAAGCATGCATAGAACTATGGAGAATGGTGGATTAATCGAGAATAATAGGCAAAATGAGCCCAATAAATTACCCATTTTAGGGGCTCATCACTGATCTCTTTACCTCATCATCTAATCATGATGTTGATTCACTCATTGTTAATCCCTCTAAGCTACTGGTCTACGATGACCCATCTATCAATGAAGTCGAAACCCCCCAGACTATCAAGGCACTTCAACCCGAGATGATGGTTTTTTCAGGCCCTTGCTATCCTGAGGTTGGTTTCGCTTTTGATCAAGAAATTGTTCAAACACCCAAGGCTCCTCATCACTCATCTATATGCACTCAAGAACAATCTAACACTCAGATTTCACTTCCTCCACTGGAACTACACGATCCCATTGCTCATGCATTGGAGGAATCTTACTCACCAAGCACACTTGCATAACGTAAGTGGTCTACCTTCCTAACGTGTGATTGCATGTCACAGTCAAGAGTACCCGTGTGCTTAACATCTACACATAGTGTCACACAACATCATGGTATGTCCACAGACTGCATGTCATGCACTTCCACTCATTTTTGTTCTGTGGACACTTGTAAGCTTGGAGTGTATCTGTCTTCATTGTTGTATCTTTCACATCTACTGGTTCGTAAAACTGTGTTGTTCGCAAACCATGCCTTCACTGACATGGGTCAACCAATGCGCCAGTGGCTGCATTGGAAATATCACTTCACATGAGATGACCCATGCATTGTTAGCTTAGGAGTAGGAGTAGTGTTTGATTTTTGAGTTGTTTTCTTGCATGCATGTTTGCTTCTTTCTTTGTGAGTTTGTATGCTTGCTTGTTTGTTTTCTCATTCGCTTTGCTTATGCATTTTGTTACGCTTCTTGCTTTTCATTTTGGTTTGTCTACTTGTTTATGTATGTAGGTTAGTTTCGCATGAAACCATGTGTGACTCTTGAAACAAGCTGGGTAAAGTACAAAAGGAATTGTACAACTATCAACATTTGGTTATCTCTTGTCCACTCTCTTATGTAAGAAATTATCTTTAGTCTGTGATACATCGATGGAAAATACGTACTATTCAAAGTGAACCTTGGTGAAAACACAATGCTTACGTGCTAACTAGTGTCACCTACTCTAGTCGGTTGTTTTTGGGTTAACCCTTGGCAGCTTAGTCAAGTAGAGTAAGGTGAGGGGGTAAACCTTAACAAGAACTTCAGAGGTATATATAAACTATTTCTTTGAAGGAACAACCTCTTCATATCTCAATAAGTCAGGATCCCTCTTCCACCTCTGAAATGAATAAGTGTTATGCACAATTATAAAAACGAAAAAAATGAAAAAATTGAAAAAGTGAAAAATTTCGAAAAAAATGAAAAATGAATAAGGAAAAGAAGAGAAAGGATTCCTGCACAGAGAGGTGATGCAAGTAACTCCATCGGGCTACTGACCAAACCCACTGGCAACGGAGTGATGCTTGTGTTCCTGCATGACTTCGTCAGGGTACTGTCCAAGCCTGCTAGCAACGGAGCAACACCAGAGATGAAACTAAAACACTAATGACTATACTGCTTGTGCACCAATATACCCCTCATCCCCAATCGAAACAACTGTGTTAGCTTGCCTTGGAATGTCTGTTGATTGACCAAAGGCTCGAAAGATGCTACATCTTACAATCGAGCAAGTGTGGAAACCAAGATGACCAGAGGACTAACAAATACTTCCAAAGATGTTAGACTTGTTTTTCACGAATGAGGTCTATTCAAAGAGCTAGAGTTCTACCAATGTGTTGCCAAGTGTTGTAGTAGCTACAACCACCCTCCAAATTTTTTCCTTAGCTTCATTTTGAGCCTCCCTACCGACCATCCTCAACAGCATGTCTTGCACTGTCAAACACATTAGCTTCAGCTATTTCCTAGAGTCTTGTCAACCTATGCATGCAGGTGTTCTCCCCCGCCCCCCTTTCACAGGCTGCTTTTCGGACTTAGTGGCAGTTGCTGGTTGAGAAGCTCCCTTTGGGAATTGCACAATTTTAGAGGGGAACTAACCTTCCCTCCGGAAATTGCACAAACCCAGCTAGACACCCAGCTGGGCTCCAGAATTGCGCAATTCTTCCTGATAATCTTCCTCTCAAAAATTGCATAGTTCTTCCCAAGGCAGCTGATCAACCAAGAAATTGCGTAATCCCAAGAGACAGTCACATGTTCCTCCCAGAAATTGCACAATCCCTTTAGGACATTCAACCCAACAACTAGCATAAATCGCACAAATCTAGCTAGGTAGCCTACTGGGCTCAGAAATTGCGCAATACAGTCAGACAGGCTTCCTTAAGAAAATTGTGAGGTCTGACCAGGACAGCTGCTCAGCTCAGAAATTGTGAGATGCAGTCAAACATGCCTCCTTGAGAAATTTGCGAGGTCTATCCTAGGACAGCTGCTCACCTTAGAAATTTCTAGATACAGTAAGACAGGCTTCCTTGAGAAAATTGTGAGGTCTATCCCAGGATAGCTGCTCAGCCCATATATTGTGCAATCCTAGGAGATAGTCACCTATTCCTCTCAGAAATTTCACAATCCCTCTGGGACAACCATCTCTGCTCAGCCTAGAAACTATGTAGATTTTTAGCCCAGGCTCACAAACTGATGCATGTGCCTTCAGGTTGACCAGTTCCATTTGGGACCGAGAAAAAATTATTTTCATGCATGGATTACTTCTCCCAGGGTAGAATGCAAAGGCAACCCTTGATTCAAGGATCTATTTTTAGCGGCTAGAGGTTACATGCAAGGATCACTTCAGAAACTCTCTGCAAAGTGTCGTTTTTCCTAGATTTGTGGCATGTGCGTCACAATCTCGATTTTATCAAAAATCATCAACTAGATGTTGCAAAGTTCATTCCTAACGTCGACCTTGCAACTTTGACATCCCACATTTCATCTAGGAGTCGTTCACACATTCAAGCTATTTCAGGGTAAGCCCGCTTTTAATGTCTCGCGTTGCGTTTCTGTCACTTTTTGTGTTTTGCTTTATGTGAGTGTTGCCTTCTTGATTTCAGTGAGCGCTTGCTATTGTTTTGATGGAGGTTAGCTTATAGAGACACCATTTTAGTTTTCATTCGCATCTCACTGTTGTCACATGCATGATATCGTTTTTGCACGAATGGTCGTCGTTGCGGTGACTCACTTCACACACATGCATTCTTTCCCATTTCCTAAATCCTACACTTGGTGTTTGCATGTATGATCATTCACTCTGTTTTACACTCATCTCATCATGCATTCCAACTTCTCATGTTTTCAGTCGCCCATCGGCCGGTCTGGGCTGCCTTGGCCCGGATTGTGCCTTGCCTAGCTAGCACTACGCATTTCCGGAAGCGAAGGCTCTGCCTTCCCTCTATAAATTGCACAAATCTGGCCCAGCACTAGCCTCTAGGCTTGCATTGTGCAATTCTTGGAGGCAATGTCCTGTTGGCCCCATAAACTGTGCAATTCAGTTTGCTGGTTGCATGTCATTGCTGACTGAAATTGCGCATTACGCAGTTTTAGTCCTTAGTAGGCAAGGCTAGACTGTGCATTGCATAGTTCCAACAATCAGTCAACCTCCTAATAGCTTGGACTATGCCTTGCGCAGTTTTGGCAGTCAGTCTCCCAACCTCCCGATGGAAATTGTGCAACCTTCACGATCAATCACATAGGTATGTTGCAAGTCAGTCCTCAAGTTTTTTTTCATTTTCGACAAACAGATTGCTTGCCATGAGTGTTGCTATGTCTCTAGGCATCATAGGTGTTCGTTTGTCTCTCAGCAACACAAGTACAATGGCCTTCAGGAGAGCAGAGTCAAAGGACATTGTTGAGAGCACAACGGGGGTTATAACCAAGCAAGTGTCTATGAGCTTGCCTACCTATGAAGACATCAAGTTGTTTGTAGACAAGGACATCAAGATAAGATGGCATTAACATCACAACATAATAATAATAATAATAATAATAAATTTAATATTATTAATAAGTAAAAACAAAAAACAAAAAGCTTTCAAAAAAACTTTAGTATGAATAATAAAAAATTATGACAATAATAAAAAGAATAATAATAATAATAATAATAATACAATCAATATTTATAGTTTAGAGTTAGATCCTTTTGTTCTTCACCTCCTGAATAAAGGGCTTAATTTTTCCCTTGCCTCGAGGAAAATTCCCATTAGTGATATTATATGTAATATTGAATTTGGAATTAGGGATCTTCCTGATAATGTCAAGGAGGTTATTAGGAAAGATTGTGCTATTGTACTTAGGAAAGCTAAGCCTCCCAAAAGAAAAATTAGAAAAAATGAGTTTCTTCCCTTAAAAGCCTTAAGGGAAAACCCTGACATTGCTGTCCTAATGGTAGACAAAGGTGGGGTTCTTGTAATCCTTGATAAGGATGACTATATCAACAAAATGATTTACCATATTCATAATAGTGGTAGTTATATTAATCTTAAAAAGAATCCCCTTAAAAAAGTGTCTAAAGAAATCATGCTAGCCATTAAGTCCGATATTTCTCTCAATCCCCTTAGGAAAAAGCTTATCAAAAGAAATCCTCTTACCCCTAGAATTTATGGCCTTCCTAAGATCCATAAATATGGGGTCCCCTTCAGACCTATTTTCAACACAATAGGCGGGCCATCGTACCTTCTCTCTAAATTCTTGGCTCACAAGCTAAAACCTCTCGTTGGTCGAATTGAGTCCTTTGTTAAAGACTCTGCTTCCTTTATCAAAGAGGTGAAATTTATTAGACTTGATGTAGGGGATTTGTTAGTAAGCTTTGATGTTGTTTCCCTTTATACCAAGATTCCCATCTAGGAGGCCATCAAAGTCATTACTCAGATAACTAATATTGACACTACCAAGTTAGTAGGTATGTTCCTCACCTCCACATTTTTCAGCTTCGAAGGTGAGTTCTTTGAACAAACCTGTGGGGTTGCTATGGGTTCCCCTCTTTCCCCCATAGTTGTTAACTTATTCATGGAAGATTTTAAGACTAAATCTTTGGCCTCTTCTCCCTTCCACCCTAAGAAATGGAAAATGTTTGTTGACGATACTTGTATCATTTGGCCCCATGGTCATGAGAAGTTAGATTTATTTCTCCATCATCTTAATTCCCAATCTAAATCCATAAAATTTGTAATGGAGGTAAAACATAATGGGTGCCTTCCTTTTCTTGATATTCTCCTCTCTAGGATGGATGATTGTTCTGTTTCTCACCGAGTTTTTGCAAAAAAAATCACACTAAACAATATAGTCATGCAACTTCTCATCATTTTCCGACCCAAAAGATGGGGGTTCTTAACACTCTTTCTATTTGGGCTCTTATGATTTCTGATGAGAATCACCTTAAAGAAGATAAATCTCATCTCTTGAGAGTTTTTGAAAATAATGGCTATAATACACAACAAGGCCTTAGAGCCTTTCAAAGAGCCTCTAAATAATATTGAGTTAAACCTGCTCGTGATGTTCGTAATTCCAAAGTGTTGATGCCCTTCATCTAGGGGACCATCGATAAGATTGCTCATATTCTTAAAAAGAATAATGTCAATGTGATTTTCAAACCCCTTACCACCATTAGAAACTCTCTTAGATCTGTGAAAGACTCGGTTAACCCTAAAGACACGAAAGGGGTTTACTCAATTCCTTGCTCAAGTGGGGTTCCATACATTGGTGAAACCGGAAGATCCATCAACCAAAGAATCCAAGAACATGTAGCTGACATTAGACACTGTCACTCTCGTTCCTGAGCTTTAGCTGAACATGCGGTAAAATATAAACACCACGTGTACATTAAGGATAACCATGTCATCACCAAGGTTAATCATTTCCATCATAGGAAGCTGAGAGAAGCCATTGAGATTGGGAAACATGTGATTAATCTCTATAGAGATGATGGTTGGAAGATGAATAGAAGTTGGATCTCAACCCTTTCCTCTTGACTATTTCCTTTTCTTTTCTTTTTTATCCATATTCTATACAAGTTCAATCATTTTACATTCTCTCTTCATAATTAAAATTTATTAACATTTTAATTAATAAATCTAGTTAGTTTATAACCATGATCTTGAATAAATATTAATAAATAATATATATTACAAAATAATATATATTATTATATTATATTAATAATCCTTTCTCTTTTTTAATATTTTTAATATTTAAAATTTTCTAATAAAATAATTACTTTAATTACTATCATTATTCTTCTTCTTCTTTCATATGTATTCTAGGAATAATTAATTATTTTACATTCTCTCCTCGTTAATAGAATTTAATCAATAAATCTAGTTAGTTTATAGCCTTGATCTTGAATAAAAAAGTATTCAATAAATAAATATCATTCCTTTGTTTATTATTATATTATATTAATCCTTTCTCATGTTAAATTAACAAAAAATAAATAAGTAAATAAATTTAACAATATAATTAATTTCTTAATAACCTTCCCAATGGCTAGCTCTTAACAACTAGTTTATAACTGTTATTTCTTAACGGCTAATTTCGAGCATGGATGCTTCTCTATTATTTAAACATTTGTGAAGATTGATGTTTTCACCTTTGTCCTGAGGATGAACCACATTAGTTGGTTCAAAAGGTCGACCAAATCTCAAAAATGTGATTAATCCAAAAGACAATACTATTATAAACATACATGCTAATGTCACTATATCATAGATGCTTGGATTGCATGGATGATGCTTTAATATTGTTGCTACTATTGCTTGATATTTCTTGGTTAATTTTGCCTCAAGTTAAGGATGATCATGCTACGTTATGGATGTTATGTTATGTTGTTGTTATTATGTTGTTGTTGTCAGATGATTATGTTGCAGATGCCTATTCAGAGCAAGGTCGTTATTGATGATTATCATGGCTTTGCTACAAAGGTTCCTCATTGTTGAAATCTTTCTTTATGGTTATGGATGTTGATGAGGCTAATAAATAGGTAAATTATATGGGCCTTAATGCCACTCTCCAGCTTATTAAAACTAATTTTTCTCACATTTCTTTACATATTTTATTATATTTTGCTTAGTGAGAAGGGTAAATGTGAGATGTTATGTCATGTGGCCTAATGTGCATTAATTGCAGGATTTGGAGCAGTTTTGGGCTAATTTAAGTGCAGGAAATTGAAGTGTGAAAGCAAGAGAGATTTTAGGAGATTTTGTCTCCCTCCTTAACTCCTCAATCACTCAAAGATTCCTCCATCAGATCTCATCATCTTAAGGTTACAAGCAGCAAAGCCAACCGAGTTCATTGGCAGCCAAGCCAGTGATAGTTGAAGACAAGTCAATCTCGAGTTTGGGAGCCAAGCCTCCCTAATTTTTAGGAAGATGTTTGTAGCTTTATTTGTATAAATAAGAAGGCATAGGGCCTCATTAGGAGTCGACTTTTTATTGTAGCCAATAGGTGATTTCGAACTAATATATTGTGACAATTATTCTCATGTTATTTTTGACATTTTGATGATAATGAAAAGGGTTTCTTTGATCCAACACTAAGTTTACTCAGAGGGTTGAATCTCTTTTTTGCTTCCATTAGTTGGAGAAGTAGATCATTATTACAATAGTGAAAGAAAATACTTCAGAAAATCTTGTGATAGTGGCCTATTCTTCATCTCCTTGATGGGATCATGATTTGAAGGCCCCACTCTCACAACCCCAAAAAAATATTTATATTTTAGTCATTTCATAACATAGGATTTCTTGTTGAGTAGATCATTGTTTATGATTTCTTAGAAGCACCTGTAATTGTCATTTTGGTTTCTTTAGTTTTCTATAGATTAGAAAGAATTCCATTCCATATATTTAAGTCATTAGCCATAAATAAGTCAGTTTCTAAAATTCAACTCATCTTTTCCACATTTCCATAAAGTTGTGCATGAATGAAGAAAAGAATATGTGTTGTTGTAGGAGTTGTTAATATGTAGGGAGGAAATTTCCACCAGCCTCATCTAATTCTTCTGCACCTCTCGCCCAATCCTACAAACTACTAATTCAAATTTTTTTTTTGTAGCCACTGTGGACAACCACCTTGAGAAAATCTAACCATCCTGAAGAGTTGGGTTAATCCTTGGGTAGTGTGCACCTTCCCCATACCTTATTCCACCATCATACATCTTCCCAGCACTTCCTTTCACCTTCCCTACCTTCCTACAACCTTCATCTAAGTTTCCTGTAGTAAAGTAGGACATCCTATAGTAACTACATGAAATCCTATATTGACTATAGGAAATCGTGTAGTAACTATAGGAAACCCTGTAGCAACCTGTTTTAGACTGTTTTGGGTAGAAATGATGATAAAATCCTAGGATAGTTCTTCAACTTGACTTCCATACCCCTCAATGCCATTTTGGACCAGATTTTCCATACCTCCCTCCCTTGCAAATATTGAATTATTATCTTAGCATTTACATTTCTAAATTGAAAACCAAAAGACTCTTTTTCTGTAATATTTAGCTAGTACATGTATACACTAGTCATAGTAGTGTTAGGATAATTTCCATGCCTACTTAGTCCAGATAGCTAGATGATAGAATGCAAGGTTAGATTAGGTCTCTTCTGCAAGTAATGTGTGTTAATTATTAGCTAGGTAATTTCATGTCATTTCACAGCACTTTCTATTAAGCACTTTAATTTCCTTAAAATAGGAAAGCATTTGCTTTCTGCATTAAAGACAACTTTACATTCACTGTCAGTATTCATCCTCCTTCTAGTCAATAGAAGACTGGTTTGAAAAACCCTAGTGGTTTATTTCCCTAGTTGAGAAGTGACAAGAGTAAACTGTTGCATCTATTGTGCATATAGCACTGACACCTCCAAGTTTGTATGAACCCGAAGTTGATAAAGTAAATTTGGTCATCCTAGGAGTTGCAACATCCTTGCTGCAATACTGGGGCTGATCGCTTTTTGGCGTTGTTGTCCAGGAGGTGTCTAGGTAGATGTAAGTTCTGCTTTCCTTTGTATTTGAAATTCAGTAAATAGATGTAATTTATTCTTTCCTTTTGTTTTGCATTCAATATATAGTTTCAATTTCTTCTTTCTTTCTATTCTGCAAGTAGTTCCATTCAACAAATAATTGCAATTTATTTCCATTCTTCAAGTAGTTCTAAAAAACCCTATAAGAAAAAAAAAACAAATTTTTTTCATGCCTTGTAGGAGTAGAGACAACTTAGGAAATTTTTTGCCAAATACCCCCACACCATCAAACAACCAACCTTCCCTCTTCTTCGGTGGTTGTCAGCTAGAGGACCCTTTAGGTGAACAACCAGAGATCTTGGAAGAGCCTATTGGGGAAGAAGAAGAAGAAACCATTGCACAAACCTACACCATGGATGAAAATAGAAATGGGATTGAAAACATAAATGGAGTAGAAAATAAAAATGAGGGTGCTTTTCCCATTAGAGAAACTAATGAAGATGCTAGGATGAAAAACATAAGCCCCTCTTCCCTTCCTCACTTCCATGGCTTAACCTCAGAGGACCTTGATACCTTTTTGTTTGAGTTTGTTGTCATATGTAGAACTTATGATTATACCTCTCACAATCAGAAGTTGAAATTGTTCCCCTCCACCCTCAATGATGCAACCTTGCACTGGTTCATGGGTTTACCTACCAGCAACATCACTACTTGGATCAAATGCAACAAGCATTCAACAACAAGTACATTGATTATTGTAGGTCCAAAGACACCAAAGAGGAAATCTTTAGAATGACCTTCATACATGATGAATCCTTGGAAGATTATGAGGAAAGGTTCCAACTCAGCTACAAAAGGGCCATATGCACCCTCGATCCTGAATCACTCAAGTTAGTCCTTCTTAGAGGGATCAAGGAAGATATCTTAGAAATCCTAAACATGTTGCTGGGAGGGAACATCTACCAATTATCATATGATGATATCAAGACAGTTTTCAAAAATCATTCTAGGGCAACTAGAAAGAAGGGTAGGGCTAGTCAAGCTTTGGCCATCTCATCCTCCTCCAACAAATCCATCAAAAGTTAAATTGGAAACATGTTGGAGGACTTTAAGAGTGAAATTCTGCATCCCCTTTCTCTACAAATGGACACCATGTAGATCAAGAGGAAGCAGGAGGAAGCAGAAAGATCCTTAGCTATCTTTTGCCCTATATTCACCAGGAGGCACCTTGAAATGAATCTCCATTGAATCTTATAGGGATCTATTCGGTCTGTGAGGAAAACCACTCCATAGACAAGTGTCTTTCTTTGCCTTGATTGAAAGTTGTGTATCAAGGAACTGAAGGTGTGATTGTACAACTCTTCTATATCAACCAAAGGAGGCCTTAAGGACCTTGACCATACCAATAGGGCATGAAGGGGCATCTTATCCATATTACAACCCAAACCAGAATGCATCCTTTCCCCCTTCATGTCCTCCTTCTCATCCTTCATGGTCCACACCTTCCCCCTAGTCTTATGCACTTCAATACCATTCCCAACATGCCAATCAATCATTTCAGCCATATGCTCCCTCACAACCTCAGTGGAATACACCATCACAGGGTGGAGGCCTCCATAAAACCAATCTATAGCCTTACCTCCCCCACCTCCATCTTAACCGCAACTCCTTCACCCTGCTCCACCTAAGCAACTTCATATGCTTGCTTAGCCAAATCTGAACACGAAAAATAAGTAGGCACAAGAGGTCTATAGCAGAGAGACATCCTACCCTTCTTATGCTATGGAAATTCAAGAAATAAACCTTAGGTCTGGAAGAGTGCTTCTAGATAACCAACCTCCATCTCCACCTGAGGAGCTTGAAGAGGAAAAGTGTTCACCAAGCCAATCCACCTCCTTTTCCTAAGAGATTGATCAATCCTAGCCAAAACACCCTAGGAGAGACCGAACTTCTGGGTGAATTGAAAAACTTATGTGTTAAAATCCCACTCCTCCAAGCTATCAAGGATGTCCCCATATGCAACAAGTTAATCAAGGAGAAATTCTTCAAACATCTTGGGAGGAGAAATAAAGACACCCCTACCATTAATTTCATTGGACAATTGTTTGACTTAATATTGGGGAGAGTGATATTCCCGAAGTTTTCAGACCTTGGAAGTCCTGTCGTAGATGTGCACATTGATGGTATCATTTTCTCCCATACCTTGATTGATATTGGGGCTACCATCAATGTGATGACTAAGGAGACCATGCTTAAACTGAATCTACAAGAATAATTAAGGAAGAGCACAAAAATCTTGCAAATTTTAGACAGAGCCAAAGTAGCTCCTGAGGGAGTTGTTGAGGATGTGATGGTCTCCATCGATTCCTTGGAATACCCTGCTAACTTCTTAGTTCTCAAAACTAAGACCAAATTCAATGGTTGTCCTCTCATTGGTTATCCTTTCATCATTGGAAGGCCCGCCATTACTGATGCTTACATAAGTTGGAGGGTTGGGAATATGACCATTAAAAATGGGCATTTGTCCAAACAGTTGGTCTTGTACCCTCCTGCTCAACCATCTCTAGAGCATGACTTACCCTTATGGTTGGAAGAGGAGGAGGAAGATGAAGTCTACTATGCCACATCTTAACCAATCTGTACCCTAGATGCTACTATAGGAGGGGGGAAACCTAATGAAGATGAAATGATTGATCAAATCCTCCAGAATCATCCCCCCAACACCATGTCTCTTTATGGGATAGTAAAGAAAGATGAAGATAACCCTTAGACTGATTTGTGCCTACTTGACTCAAGCCCTACTCATGTCAAGATGATAGAATTTGGTCCAGCTAAAACATTGAAAATAAACCCCTCTCTCTGCACACTAGGAAAAGGAAGTTAGGTGGCATGCTAAGAGAGAATCAGGATAATGAAGGGAGTGCACCCTTCAGTGTGTACTCACCACATTTACATCAAAGAAGGATGTAATCCACTACGCCAACCTCAAAGGAGAATGAACCCAACCCTCAAAGACATAGTTAAAGAAGAATTGCAAAAGTTGTTGGATGCAAGGTTCATCTCCCCCATCTCAGATAGTGAGTGGGTGTCTCCTCTAGTTCTGGTCCCAAAGAAGAATGGAAAATGGAGGATTTGTGTGGACTACAAAGAATTGAACAAAGACACTAAAAAAGACTGTTTCCCTCTACCTTTCATTTATCAAGTCTTGGATGGTCTTCTAGGAAAGAAGTTATTCTCTTTCCTAGATGGATTCAGTGGTTATAATCAGATCAAGATCAACCAAGAGGACCAAGAAAAAGCAACCTTCACTTTTCCTTGGGGCACCTTTGCTTATAGGGTCCTTCCTTTTGGATCATGTAATTCCCATGCCACTTTTCAGAGGGAATTTTTGAGCATCTTTGTAGAGCTAGTCCATGGCTCTGTAGAAATCTATATGGATGATTTCACTCCCTATGGGTGTGATTTCCTGGAGGCCCTCTCTAGCTTAGGGAAAGTATTAAATAAGTGCATTGAAGTGAACCTATATCTTATCCCTGAGAAGTGTGAGTTCTTCATGAATGTAGGGACTATTCTTGGTCACTCAATATCCCGGGAAGGACTACAAGTGGACCCAAATAAAATTACTATCATAAAGAGGGTCCCTACTCCTCAGAAGCAGAGGGATGTGAGAAGCTTCTTGGGCTTAGCTAGATACTATAGAAGATTCATAAAGGATTTTAGAAAAGTATCCTCACCATTGTTTAGATTACTGGCCAAGGACTCTAACTTTTGCGGTCAAAAATATGCCAAGAGGCCCTAGAAACCTTAAAGGACAAGTTGACTACTACACCCATACTCCGAGGCTCAAATTAGGCTCTTCCTTTCCACATCCATGCTGATGCTTCTGATAAAGATATAGGATCAACCCTAGGCCAGATAGATGAAAATTTTTGTTATGCCATTTACTTCATTAGCAAAAATTTGTCCAAGGCTGAATTGAACTATACTGTAACTGAAAAAGAGCTCCCAGCTATTGTCCATTCCTTGAACAAATTTAGATACTACATCAGTGGTTACTAGAACTTTGTACATATTGAACATGATGATATTAAATATTTGATGAACAATCCTGATGTGAATGCCAAGATTATTAGATGGTTGCTTTTATTACAATAGTTTGATCTAACTATCGTTGATAATCTTGGTAGAGAAAATGTAGTTGTAGAGTTTTTGTCTAGACTTGCTTTGCCTGCAGGTGAGGAAGGAATGGTTGATGATCAATTTCCAGATGAGAATTTATGCTATTTCAGTTCTCTCTCCATGGATTTCTGACATAGCCAACTAACTAGTGGCTGCACAGTTCCCTCCAAATCTGTCCTCCAAGGAAAAAAACATAGTTGTAAGAAAGAGTGTCCCATTCACTTGGATTGGGGGACATCTCTTCAAGTTAAGCCTAGATAAAATATTGAGGAGATGTGTTAGGGAGGAGGAAGTTTTTGACATCCTTTTGGCCTGTCATGATGGACCTTGTGGAGCTCACTTTGTAGCCAAGAGGACAACCTTCAAGGTACTACAAGTTGGATACTACTGGCCCACTCTCCATCAAGATGCAAGAAGATACACTAGTCGATGTGACCAACACCAAAGAATGGGGAAACCTACTACCAGGGATGAAATGCATTTGCAACCTATTGTACAATGTAAACCCCACCCCCCACATTTATAGGGAGTAATAGTTAATATTTGACATATAAATGGGGACCCTTTTAATTTTTTGAACTTTTGAAAATAAGTGCTAACTCTAAAATTTGCCTTAATCCTTTAGAAAAGAACCCATACTTGAACTCTTATCATTGCATCTCGCATCCCGCAATTTTCCATGTAATAATTGTTAACATCCTAAAGAAAATCCCAAAATGTGATATGTGATAAAATCTCCACTACGATTTTTCGATCACGACACTCTAAGAATATGCGATCGCATTCCGCAAATCACAATTTAACAAGGCATGCCACTATGTTGTCCCTTAAAAATTGTGAAATGTGATATTGCGACATTTCATAATCGCATTTCGCATTATCTACGAACAACGCTATGTTGCGGCATTTGAAAGTAGTGATACGGAAGATTAGACATAAATTGTGGGAAGTTATTGAGTTTTTAATGAAATATAAAGTGGGTTGACAGAGTAATTATTGCTTAGCAGCTTGAGGGGAGAATTTAATATTATCAAGTTATGACTAGTTAATATAGAGATTGCATTCAAATATTCCCATGATTCAAGTCATTTCAAAGAGATCTTCAGCCTTAATTTCCCTATACTGTTTACTCTGATATATATCTCTTTCATTTTAGGAAACCTTCAAAAGGATGTCCTTACAGAAAGTAATGCAAAGACAGAAGCAACAAAGTGTTTGAGAATAAGGTTACAGAGATGTCGCCCATATTTTTTGATACGGTTTGCAATGCTGATGGAGGAGCAATGATGTGGGAAGTTATCTACAATAGACTTGAAAATGAGTTCTCTATAGAATGGGTCCCTCTAATCGATGAATGTATCAATTCTCATATAATGAATTGGTCTACCATCCTATCTGACAACTTAGCTACAACTATTTCTAAATATTGTCAAAATAGATCCACCTCCACAAAAATCTTTCCTCCATTTTTTATAAGTGCTTATATCATGGACTCTATCTGTTTCTGTACTAAGTTTCCAATTATGGGTTGGAAATGGACCTTGCAAGACCCATACCCCATCCATCTCAGTCGCAAACAATCATGGGAATCCCATTTTATACCCCATTTTTACAAGATATGAAATGGTGTTATGCTACCATTACATCAAACGATTTTTTATAAAAAGGCCCCGTGATTTTCTAAGGAAGCTGCCACAGATCTTATTGTAGTAGGCAAGAACTTTTTTGAATAATGGTCCACATATATCGGAGTTTACGAAAATACAACAGAACCACATGTACTTCCTTTGTATGTTCTCGACAAGCTGTTAGCCAAATAAATAGCTCTCCAAACTGTTGGAAAAGGCCTAACCAAGACTTTGAAAGATATGAAAAAATCAGTATGGCCACCCTTTCCCATCTATTTTGGTGCTTTTTCATTGGTGAAATTCAACCATGAAATTAAAGAATTACAAAACTTAGAGAGGCTTAGGCTAGCTACTCTACCAACTAGCCAATTTGACCAAGAGAAAGTAGCACACAAGTTTACTATGTTAGTAAAGGTCAAACCCTTTATCCATGAAGCTCATGATTTTGAAGATTTATTACAATTCACTAAGTCATTTGAACAAGAATTCAATTGGGAAAAGTTGAATTTGAATCTTGATGACTTCGACAAGTTTCAGGAATTTAGAAATTAGAGGCTTGAAACAATCCTTTTAGATTTGTTAAGAACTGATAGCAAACCTACACCCAGTGTGTTACCGGGAATAATGTCCACTCGGAGCTGCTATTCCCACTAAGACTGGTAGCTATCTTAGAAACAAATAAGTAAAGTCTACTTTCACTTTCCTTTATGAAAATAGATAAGAGTGGAACAAAGGACACCAACCTTAGTCTTGCGCTTGGTTTCCTTGCTTGATTCCTCTCCTTTCTGATAGACCTTTGCCGCTTCTTCTTCATCTGCCCAGCTTCAAAGAGCACCTGTGGAATCAAAGCAACATGCTACTATCGAAGAACAGGGATCTATATTCATAAATAACACAGGACCAGATATGTGTTAACCATACAAATGCATATACAATCAAACATACAAGAATATGGAGGAAAACTTGAATAACTTTATTAAGATCAAGAATAGCAAGAGGATGAAAACCATATGTTCTGACCCAACATCATCCTCCAGCAAGAAAGCCCTTCTTCACCTCAAGTAAAGCTTAGATCACCTAACACTATGAAGTTACACCAGAAAACCAATAGCATTTCTCTACAAGATACAAGATTCTAGCCTCTGGATCTCTGTGATGAGGGATCCATATATAGATGATTGTAGGGGGGTGAGTCATCTTCTAGGGTCTTTATTAGTGTCCTCTCTTTGATAGTACTTGATTCCACTTGGAGACTAATGATCTCTTACTCATCCCTGGTTGAAAACAGAGACACAAGTGTCAAAGGGGAAGCTTCTAGAAGATTCCATGATCTTCCACCTCACAAATTGTCGCTGCTATTTGTCCATTCCTGACCATCGCACCCTACAGAGGGGCCATTCAGTATGCATCGCACCCTTTACACTGGGAAGGTGATATGCATCGCACCCTCTGCACTGGGTATTCAGTATGGTCCAGTTTTGACCATTTCTGAGCAGTTTTTAGTAGAGAACTTCTGGGAGATGATGTAATTAGCTGACCTTGTTCCTTTAGGCAGTGAAGCAACACTTTTAGGGACTTAGGAGCCCTCAGTTTATGGACATTTATGATTGGGGTTGAAGTGCCCAAAAATATCTATAACATAGGGTCCCAATTAGACTCTACATCATTTAGTCTAGGAGTCCCATCTAGTATGTGGGCCCTCCTGCCATATTTTTAATTAATATTTTTCTTTAGACAACACAAGTGTTAATGTAAAAGAACTAATAAAATTTCAACAAATGCAAGTAATTAACCTACAAAAATCCAATATAATACATGCCATGAATAGCAACAACATAACATTAAAACATGAACCTCAAGAAAAGCAGCATTAAAAAAGCTTCAAATCAGATCCACACATACATATAGAGATAAGTTTATCAACCATGAAAAAATTCATGATTAATAACCATATAGAAGCTTAAGTGAGCAGACAGTCACACACTGATACAATGCTAACATCATTAAAGTAGTTTATCAAGACAAGCATAAGGTAAGCACATCATATACCATCCATTCATTGCTAGAGGAATCCCACAACACATGAGGAAACAATACACCAAAGTTCAAGGAACTTTAAATCATTAAGCTGAGAATATCCATAACACCATCAAATAAGATGTCCATCAAATCCATAAGTGGAAATAGGAAATTATTTCTTACATTCACCAAAAGATCTCTTAGTTCTCAAACAACATTCACCAACGATAAGTGCAAAGCTAAAAGTCCTTTACAATTTGTCATGAGGACATATTTATAGAAAGAGGGGTGACCTTTCATCTACCCCATGACTATTGAGGTACCTCATGACCTTTCACATCCCTATGAGACTCTAGTATACTCTAGTCTCTATCCTACTATGCACATGTTACATGAAATATATGGCTTTGTTCTACCAATCTAACAATAGACAACTCTGGAACATCTAGATGTAACTCTTGTACAAGATATGAGTGCCAAAGCTTTTATTATGATGTTATGTTGATCACCTCCTTCTTCTCATTCCTGTGTATGTGAAGGCACTCTAGGGTGTCTAACAATAGAGTGTTATTCTTAACCTATATTTGGTTAGACAAGGTTACCAACTTGTTATATATTCTTATCGGTTCTACCACATACTAAGTAATCATTTCTTTTGTAGCTTGCAATTTTCGAATGGTAGTGACCTCTTTGAAGGGGTTGAGAAATTCTTGAATTTCTTGGAGAACTTCTTCTCCACTCCTTACTTCATTGACTGATAGAATAGAAGGTACTTTGTGCATTAGGATCACAGACTTTAGTACACTCAACATATGTCTATATGAGGCTAGTACTTTATCCATGTCCTTTTCCAGTTTATCTCTTGATTAGATCTTGATGCGGATTTGGACCTTGTCATTTTGACCAGTTATCCAATCCTTCGTGGGGAGAGTCTCTGGCACATTCGGATAGTTGGTAGTCCAATCACACTTTTTATTGATAGTTGTGGTGGCTTATTTAAACACAATTAACTACTATTTAATTTCGTCTTGTATGGTTAGGAATGCTACCACAGTTTGATGCAAATTCATCATCACTTGACATACTAAGGCCATAGCATCTTCTAGTATCGCTACAACCTCTTCTTTAATGGAAGTTTGCAACTATTTTCCGATTGAATGGGCTAGGCATAGTTCTCCTCTTTTGTTTGCGAAGCTCTTTGTTCATAAGTATGTAGTTTTTGTTGTATTTAAACATCCTATCTATTTATCCTACTCACATTTAGCTCTGTTGTGTTCACAAATGTTGTTTGAGCTAAAGGGATCATCTTAGGATTCATTGTAGTGTCTAGGAAAATATCCTTCACTTTAGTCATTAACAAAGGCTTTGTTGGGTTCTTTGCATAACATTTTCTCCTTGCCTGCATAATCTTAAACTAGATTTGAACAAAGGTAAATCTAGTAATGGCACAATGACCCACTGTCTCTTTAGTAAATGTCCATTTCTCATTACATACTTTCACCGATGGAGGAGTCTCAACACTGTGCTATCAAAATAAAGGTTTTCCAAGTAGTGACCTTCTTGAAGTTATAATCCATTAGGGGAGATCCCATGGGGCTAGGATTGATGATTAACCCCCATTTCAAGTGAGGGAACAAGACTACAGTCAAAACCCTTCCTTCTTCCAAGTCACCCAACAATCCATGCTCAAATTTCCCAAGGAGAAAAAAGTATAACAACCTGATTGCACAATGAAAAACATACCTTTAAGATTGGATTTCCCACCTTCAAATGCATGCTCTCGATAGATAGGTCAGGGGACATACAACTATATCAAGGACCAAAGATCAAATGGCACAATACATGGGCTACACTAGTGGTTGGCATGGGTTGTTTCCTGTCAGCTGAAGACAAATATAGGAGAAAATTTCTCCTATGGGGTCACCCACTTTTTTTGGGTAACATTTCCCACCATACCCTGTGTTATCACCCTAGAGATAGTTCTTGGCTGAAAGTGAACCAATGCCTAGGACATCCACATAACTATTTCAAAACTTCTAAAATATTGTTAAAATTTTATAGAATTTACCCAGAGGTGATATATTCTCTTTTGTAACAAATCTTAATCATGGAGATGAATCTTTATGCCCAAACTGGCCTTATACTAGCAAGACTAATTATTTTGCTGGAAAGTAGAACTAATAAGAGGTTAGGGGTTTATAAATTGGGCCCTTTAATAGAATCCAAATTTAAAAACTCTAAGATCAAAGTTTAAATTATTTAGATTAAGAATGGAAGTGAAGAAGCAATGGAGAACCTATTAAGATGTATTTTAATAGAACTTACATGTATTCATTGTAACTATTATAGATACATAAAATAAATATGTAACTTGCTAAAATAAATATGTTGAGATCATACATGTGCTTAAAAGAAGGAAAATGAATATGGAAAAGACATAATAGAAACAACACATACTACAATGTACTAATACATACTCGAATCAACCTGGTGACTTTTACTACTATCTCCAAGGAAGCCAAAATGATTACACAAGTACTCAAAATTCCAAAAGTTCAAACCCTTTTCTAGTGGTTCTCGTGTCTTTTAAATATTACAACAAAATCAATTACAAAGGTAACTATAAAAACATCGATAACTACTTAACTATATGTAACTAAAAAGTATTTTACAACATTACAAAATGAAATTTTCTCATTTTTTAGAAGTATGATGACCAATGGAACATTTACTTTGACGATGGGTGCTTGGTTTTTCCATTTTAACTTCTCCTTCAATAGGAGTAATCAACCTTTCACACTTCTTCCAAAGTGCTTCATCTAGGAGCTTACACTGGAGCATTTTCTGGAATGCAACTTTCAAATTTGAAAGCTTTGTATAATCAAGTTTTGCAACAAATAGTTTCTTCATTAGCCAAAGAAGTTGGAAGTCTCTCTATAAATAATTCACCATAGTACTTCCCTTTAGAATTGTCTTATTTTCATGCATTGTATATGCTCTTATTTTAACAGCCACTAGTTCCTTTTCATATAGTTCCCAAGAAAGTAGATTTTCTTACTGGTCGGTATACCATATCTAGTCCTCTAATTGAATTTGGAATCAAACAAAGATATTGACTTGTGAACCTCCTTTAATTTATTCTCAGCCTGAATATGAAGTAGGTTTTTCTCATTCATTTTACTGATTTCCATAATCACTCCAGCTTTTTCTATGATATCTAATGCCCTTAGTTTAGTTGAAGATTTTCCATTTAAATATTTGATCATGGTTTTAGCATTCACTGCTTCTTTCAGTATAGTTTTCTTGCATGCGTCAATGCTTAATTTAGACAAATTCATCATAATCTTTTGTTGAGAAATTATATGAATATACTCCCATTTAGAACGAACATGCCGGATGATTGTTGGGCCTAAATATGCCCAATTTTCCACTATATGTTACCACCATTCATAATGTCATAAATTCCTATATGCTTACACTCATTCCATACCATAATTCCCCAACTTTTCACCAAATCACATCTTACACCTTGCGGTTGATTATCATTAATTTTCTTAGCTCTTCTATGATTAGAGATGATTTTGTCATGATTTTCTAATGATCGTTTTTTCCAAGTTCATTTTTTGCAGGTTTCCATTGCCGAAATTCTTCACAAGTCAATTGAACTAGTTGCTACAAGTTGAATACAGAATAAATTCCTGTAGGTGAAAATATCCAATTTGGAGCTTCAACATCTCGGCACACTTTCGGGGAAAACCGAGGAAATTTATTGTCCAAGATGATGTTCTAACAGCTTCCCATGAGTTAGATTTCATTCAGGGCATACATGTGGGTCTCTAGAAGAAAATCAACAAATTTTCTCAAAATCCGTAGAATTTTCAAAATTCCAAGTTTGACCTTGATTTGTGTGTAGCTAGAGGCAAATCTCAAAAATATGAGCAAATGGCTTTTTTGAAAAATATAAAAAATTATATATAATGGAAACCATTTCCCAATACTCTCTTTGCTTCAAAAGTTACACATGGGTCTTTAAGGCAGTTTCATAAAAAAACATTGTTTTTCTAGAATTCTAGAATCTTGCAAAAAGAGCCGAACAACTAACTTCAGGAACAATTTACGTGCAGATGGAGTTGAATAAGACAAATATAAGAAAGTTTTTTGTTGAAAATATGACAAATTAGGTTCCCTCCAAAAAAAGTTCCACAATTTGCCATGCTTAGGAAGATATACCAATATCGAGACAAATTTGTTAAAAATATGCCATTTTCCAAAATTAAGGAAAATGGTTTATTCGCCTCGTAAATCTTATAAATGGAATAGCCATGGCCTATGGGGAGGAAGGAGAGGCCGCAAGATTATTGTAATCAAGTTGTGTTATCTCAAAAGGACTGCATAAACATATTTAGAAGACTTATGTTTGGTCATTGATACAATTTGATTTAATAAAGTTTGATTTCTTCCATGAATTATTTGTAAGTGTTATGGTTTGGATTAATATTTAGGCATTGATTTAGTTTAAGCTAGCTTCAGAAGTGGCAAGGGCCCACCACATCTAGAAACTAGTTCCTTCCTTTTCTTAAGTTTTAGAATTTATTTCTGTAGTGTGGGTTGGTTTTAGAATCGTAAATCTGAATGCATAGTGTGAATTATGTCTCATATTTAGAGCTCTATATCTATAATCCAGAAGTCAAATACTATCTCTTTTGTGTGGTAAGAGTTATCTAAATATCTTTGAAGCTTTTATTTTGAATACGAATAATTCTTGTTGAAACACCAGTCAATTGAAAACACTTGTAGAGAACAAGAGGATTAATACTATGTTTCATGTTGTGACCCAATTGGTGAAGTAATTTGATGGGAACAAGATCTAATTAAGGACTCTTTGAGTGTTTAACTGTCACTATTGAGAACAAAATTCTTGACTTCCTTTTGATACTGCCAGCGTATGCGTATTAGAGGTGTGAGGTTTTCTAAGAAATTAAAATGAATTTTATTCAAGGTTTAGTTCAGTAACCATAATTATTTAATTAGAAGTTTTCTCGCTTTCCCATAGAATAATTATTTCCTTATAGAAGTAAGCCTGGGCATGAGTTGATTGTGCAAGTAGAAATCTGAGTTTTTAGTTTGATGTCAATTTCCATTTACCTTTGAGTTTTGATAAGTCGAATTAGTTTGATTGATTCAATCTCCATTTACTTTTGAGTTTTACAGATAGATTCAATTTCCATTTAACTTTGAATTTTGATAGTAGAAATCCTTGTTTGATTGATTTGGTTTCCATGTACTTTTGAGTTTGGTTGTGAGAGTAGAAATCTGACTTGATATTGATTGGTCCAATTTCCATTTACCATTTGAGTTTTACAGGTAAAATTAGTTTGATTGATTTAGTCTCCACTTTCTTTTGAATTGTTGATAAGTAGAAATTTCAGTTTGATTAATTTAATCTCCATTTGCTTTGAGTTTTGATAAATAGAAATTCTAGTACAATTTTACCTTTTGAGGTTGGCAGTATAGATCTTAGTTTGATTGTCGATTGATTTAGTTGCCACTTACCTTTGAGTTTTTATCATGAATTTCTTGAGTACGAAAATGAGTTTGTGTTGAATGATCCATTTAGATTAGGTTAGAGGTTTTGAATTGAAAGTTATTTATAAATTGGTTGAAGAAGATGGAATTTTGTAGTTAGGAATTTCTATCATAGGAATTTTCTTTCCAGCAATGAATCGTGTGTCTTCTTATCAATAGTGATTAAAAGGTTCAAATTGAATATTTATGAAGTTTTGAATTACTTTTCTCAATGGAACAATAAAAAGAAGTAAATCACACATGCATAAGTATAGACAACTTTTTACAAAATATTGTACAAATATGTACAACAAGCCAATCTTCGTTATATTAAACCAACTGAGTAATACAATAGTCTAGGGATCCCATAAAGGGATACAAGATACAATGAAAATCATGTTGCAGACTTTATGTCGTATCTCGTCCTTCCATTCCTTCGCTTCTGTTCAACTCTCTAGTTGCCCCTTAGTCCATCAAGAGACAACACATAGAGTCTCCAAGAGGGTTGCCACCTATCACTGTTGCAAGTCGCTTCTAGTACAATGAAAATGGGTTGATCCAATATGCTCTTTTAAGCTGGCTGACACCTAAGCTCCAATCTGTGAATCTAGCAATCACTTTTTTCCATCGAAGTGTTGCACATTAGGCTTCAACCTTCACCCAACCTTCAACTGTCAATGTCACTTTATGAATTCTTGTCAAGGGATACTTTGGGTCATCAACATGCTTCCCTCCACTAGTCCAATGATCCCCAATCCACTCACTGTAATATATTCTCCTAATAAAGGCCTCTAACCCTCCAAGTCAGCCTTTCTAATTGACTCCCACAGCCTGCAACTTGTCCACACTTGGGCACTATCCAAACTAGCATCAACCTCAACATGAATTTATCAATCAACACATACCTTGTTGGGATGAACACTACTGTGAGTCCGTGGTCTAGTTAAGGCACATGTGAACTCCATGTCAACCCTCCCAATCTCCCACCTTAGCCTCTCTGTAGTTGCGTCTTAGGTTCTTTTATCTCCCTGTCATACTCAATGTTCCTTACGCTAATAACCATCCCCAAAACCTCCCATATAGAGCTCTATTTTAGGGTAGTGTATGGCTTGCAGTCTACTCTCCTTCACTTCCCAAACTACAGCCTATGTACAAGAGACAAACCTCTCCTTAACCACATGTAAAAGCTCCTCTTTTCTTCCCATAATCGTGGTTGCCTTTTTCGCTCAGAAACAGGATCTATAGGGACATTTTATCCACCCAAATCATGCCTAGAATTGTCTTCAAACAATGGTTTTCCTTCTATAGAAGCTCGGTTCCCTCACAGGTGAAAACTCACCTTAAAATTGACCTAATTAAATATGTCCTCCTCCTTATGAGCTCGTCTTCCTCTATGAGATAGATTTCATATGAGATGATGCTCTTTGATGGATGTGAAGTGACCTCCAACATCACTAATATATATAAAAATCCATGTGATGTTAAAACATGACTTGCAACACTTCAAGTTGTCAAGTCAGTCCCCATTTGGTGCCATATTAACCCACAATTTCATTCAAAAATTCGTATCTCAAGTTCTAGAGCTCCAATTTGAGTGATTTTTGAACCGTTGGATTCACCATGCCATCCTTTATCACCTCAAATTTTATCATGCCAATATGTCTCATGGTTTTTTCCCAACTCCTTTGGGTGCAAAACCCCAACCTTAGGTTCCAAGCCCACAAGTGACTCTTTTGTTGCTTCACCGTCTAAACCCTAAACTTTAGGGCTTGGATTACCTCCCAAGCTACTAAAAAATCAACAATAATTAAGATCTCGAGTTTGTTACAACCTTTATTCATTCCAAGTCAGTGTTGGGAGGAGGTCTCAATGGATTTGATCATAGTTTTATCCAAGTTTGAAGGAAAGAGTGTCATCATGGTGGTATTTGATAGACTTACCAAGTATACACACTTTTGTGCATTATATAACCTTTTTAAAGCCAATACAATTGCACTACATTTATGGAAATAATTCAGAAGCTACATGGAAACCCAAAGATTATTATAAGTGATGGAGATCCCGTTTTCACTAGAAATTTTTGGAAGGAATTATTTTCTTGCCTTGGTACTTGATAGCTCATAGCTCATCTTATCATCCTCAATCTGATGGGAAAATAGATACAGTGAACAAATTTTTGGAAGGATTTCTATGTTGCTTTGTATTTGATAAACAAACACAATGGGTCAAGTGGTTACCTCTGGTTGAATGGTGGTATACCACTTCCTTCCATACTACAACAAAAATGACACCATTTATGGCACTTTATGGATATCATCCACTGTCCATCACATCATCTTTAAGAGAAAATTACAAGGTTCAAGCAATGGAAGATCACATCGAGCATCAACAACAAGTTATCCAACTCTTAAATGATAGCCTCACTCTGGCACAAAATCAAATGAAACAACATCTAGATATGCATCATAGTGAAATAATTTTTGATGTAGGTGATTGGGTATTTTTACAGCTACAACCACACAAACAAATGTCCCTCAAGCACGCTAAGAAGGATAATAAATTATCACCCAAGTACTATGGTCCGTACAAGGTGTTGCAAAACATTGGTACTATGGCATACAAATTGGAGCTACCTACATCTTCTTAAGTACACCTAGTTTTCCATGTTTCATTCATAACAAAGGTTATAGGTGACAAGCTCCCAGTTCAAAAAATATTTCCAGAACTTGATGAAGAAGGAAAAATCATATTAGAGCCTGAAGCAGTCAAGGAAACAAAAACCCGACAAATAAGGAATCGATCAATTTTAGAGTATGTCATTAAGTGGAAAAACTTACCCGCTGAAGATTCCACATGGGAGGATGATAATTTTATACAAAAACATCCATAACTACTCATACATTGAGGAAAACACTTTTTTGAATGAGAGGGGCATGTGAGGTCCCTCTAATACTAGTGTAGCCCCCTTATTGTTATTGTTAGTGTAGCCCCATATTGTTATTGTTGTGCCCATGTATCCCCCATATTGTTATTATTGTGCCCCATAGAAGAGCACTATTGTTATTGTTGTGCCTATGTAGCCCCCATATTGTTACTATTGTGCCCCATAGAAGAACATTATTATTATAGTTGTGCCCTTAAATTATTATTTTTATTTAGGCTCTAATTATCTTATGACCCCTTAGACTCCTATATATACCAAGGAGGTCTTGTCATTTGTATCATCCAAGAATTGTTTATTTATGTAATGTAAAGGAGGTTTCCCCCTCGGAGAGGATAATTTTTAATTCGTTGATCTATCTACCAAGGAGGTCTTGTCATTTGTATCATCCAAGAATTGTTTATTTATGTAATGTAAAGGAGGTTTCCCCCTCGGAGAGGATAATTTTTAATTCGTTGATCTATCTTTTCTATGAGCTGGTTGCATAACAAACTAATCTAATAGATCATCAATCCTAGGAAAAGGGTAATATTCTTGAATTTAATTATGTTTAATTCTCTATAATCAATACACATCCATCAAGTCCCATATTTGGTACAATTATGATGGGTGACCCACAAGGTGAGTTTCTTGGTCGAATCACACCTTGCCCCAATAGTTGTTGGAATTTCTTCTTCACTTCATTGCTTCCAAAAGGAACTATCTATATAGCCCAATATTTAACACTATAAAGTGTAGCAATAATTGTATTCCATGCTCCACCTCCCTCTTGTGTGGTATCCCTTTAAGATCCTGGAACACTCCTTTATATACTTATAACAACCCTTGCAATTGATGTTTCTATTCTTTAGTACACCCCTCCAAGGATACCTTTTCTCTTACTAACTCATCAACTGACTGATTTTTTTATTGAGAAAAGTAAAACATAATTTTTATTGGAACTAATCAACTTTTTGGCTTGATTGACACTTACTAGTGAAATCATGGACTTGCCTTTATGTGCATTAATGATGAAGGATTTCTCATCCTTGATGAGGTTGTACCAGTTGGATCTCTACATGAAGATTACATCTCTCATATACATGTAGAGACTCCCAAAAATGACTCCAATACATCAAGTTGTACAATGTTTGATTCCACTTCACCAATATATTCAACACTTACAACAAATTTTATGTTGCATTGTCTTCTTACCTTGATATATGCATCCTTGTTTACCCATACAAATGTACATGGGACAGGATGATCACTAACCTCCAATCTAAATTTGTTGACTAGATCTGTTGCTATGATATTATGCTATGAACTTGAGTTGAACAAATGATCTACCTTGGTCTTATTGACTTGGATGTTAGTGTGAAAGAGTTTGATCGTCTCCTTCTTTTCACGGTGATGAATGCTATTTAGATTCCCCTCCTTTTATATTTTTGTGTAAACAATATCCTCATATGAATCATAGTTACTTTCAACTTGATTTCTAGAACCTATGAAAACAAGATTATTTTTCTTTGCATCCTTATTACAAATCTCTAGGTTCAACTCTACATGCAATTAACATCACTATTCCTCAGTGTAACCTTCAATTTTGCAATGGTAACAATTATTGCTAAGTTCCTTGAATTGATGTGTAATGGTTACTATCTTCCTATCCTTCCCCACTTTCCACTTCGTAATGCCCTCCTTGGAAGCTTCTTCATTCTCTTTTTGCTTCAAACCACTTGGATGCCCTTTCTTTTGGCCTATGATTTCCAATATTGTACCTATACACATGTCTCATCCATTGAACTTGCCTTGACAATAATCACTTTTCTTTTGTTTATGGCTATCTAGACCCTATGAATAATTGAGAAGTACATCTAGGTACTTTGGAAGATGCCCAACATGATGGTCATCATTACTTAGCTCAAGGGTGTTTTCCTATGCAATCTACTCCTACTTCTACCTAAAGTAGTGCCACTAGATACATTGGTCCTCTACATACTCAAAAGTTTAAAATTGGAACTTAATGTGGATGTTGAAGTCCTACCACCTAGTTATTGGTACATCACCCTCCAACCCAAGTGTTTTCATATGGCTTCCCCACCAAGTTGGAGCATGGCCCTTTAACTTTGGTCTAGCAAATGATATATTGTGTTCTTCATATAGATGATGAATGCTAGAAGAAACTTCTAATTATTGTAGCCATTGATTGAGCATTAATGCATTAAGCTCATGTTGGTATGGCTTTGTTTCTAGTTTTGCTACCATCTTGAATAGGGATTATGAATGGTATTGACACTAGAAATCAACTGTTATTTCTCCAATTCTTTCCTTGACTTCTTTTTTGGGTATTCATGGTCTCTGAATTTTCCCTCTTATATGATCTTTAAATTAGAGCCTCCATCCTCTTTGAATGGTTCAAGATTTCTCGTTAAAGTTTCCATGTGAAGATTCATATTGCAACTAATGTTAGCAAATTACTATTCCAACTTCAAAAATAATTATTTTGCCAAAATCATGAGTTATTGTGAATAGACTTATCATCCATGGCTAGGTTTTTTCAACTTCCTCCTTAAATTGATTCTTAGATCCTTGTAACTTCCCACAAAATACCCCAAAGAAGCTTTCTTTGACACCATTACAATTTGTAAACTACCATGGATATTCCATTGGAATATTTCGTCACAACAGATCTAATAAATTTACTGAAAATATTTATTGTGAATGTTAATTCCTTTTGGACCTCGGATTTTGTATTTATTGTTTTTATGCTTTAAGTAAATTAGTTGAGGAATATAGAGCATACACACCATATACAATAGACACACTTTTTTCCCTAATGAAACTCGTATGGGAGAAAAACTAGCTAGAATGTGAGGTTTCCCTGCTCTCTTCTCTCTAGTGTGGGAAAATGCAAGTTTAAAGAAAGAGGTACTCTCTATGGAGTTATGTAAGACTTGTGGCATGTGATGATGCTAAAAAACCTTAACCCTATTGGGTGTGGAGCCTGATTATCTTTTGTATTCAAAGGTATCGCCGCATTGGACCCCAGTTCGTAATGGGGTGGAAACACCGCTCGTAAAATATTCACTGCAGGGGGGTCCATAGGGGGCGGCTGCGACCTTTGGGAGCCCCTCCCCTAGTGGGGGGATTGGGGGCAGCACCCTCGAAGCTAGAAATAGATGTAAAATTGCCTTGTAAAATGTTGTAATTTTGTAGTCAATCTGGGTCGTTCATTAGGCGGAGATCTGATGGTAGAAGTTATGTTCAATTTAGGGTTTTTTTGCCCTAGAAGGCAACCCTTCGCTACATATGAGGGAATTGTATTGCGTCTATGTAGATCTGTATTCTGAGTGAGGAAGAGAGAGGAGATTGAGAGCGAAGAGGAAATTACAGTGGATATTTTGTAGGTTGTATCTCTTTAGTTTGCTGGATAATATAAAAGGAAGGACTAGCTGTTTCTCTGTGGACATAGCCCAAACTGGGTGAACCATGTATATTTGTGTCTTTCTTGTTTTATACGTTTTCTGTGTTTATATTTCTGCAATATTTTATGTGTTCCATTGCTCTATAATATATAATTTTCCAACAAAGCCACTCTATTTTTCTCTTTAATTCCTATTCCCAGTTGCTCTGCTCAATTATAGAATAAAATACAATAGCATGGAATGAAACCCCTACTCCTCCTAGTGGCTTAGTTTTTAACATATCTCGGTAGCCAATTAGGTGTAAGGTTTGACTCCCTCAACTAGGGTTATTATTTTGAACCTTCTAGAGTCTTCCTCAAATTCCACACATGGCTAGCCCCATATGCATGAGGAATAGGAACTAACATGACATCCACTCATACCATGGTGGTCAACATGGTAGCTTAACTTGTGAAAGGCATAACTTTTGCATACAAACTCCACTTGATGTAAATCTTGCACCATTGAAAATGTCTTTGGGTATAGAGTTACAAGTAAGGTTTGACTCCATCAACTAGAATTATGGGTTTGAACCTTCTATCTAGGGTCTTCTTCAAAATCTCCATGTAGCTAGCCCCTTATGCATGAATAACTGGGGCTGACGTGGCATCCACTCATACCATGGTGGTCAACATGGTAGGTCAACTTGCATTAGGGGAATTTTGAGGTCTATAATGGGTCTCCTAAAGAAATTATAAAATAATAGTGGAAATAATAAAATAAGATTAGATTACATCATCAAATTTTAGAGGGAAAAAAGAAAAAAAACTACTTTTTCAACTCGTATTTTCATCTTATCTCCCTATGGGTTTACTCAAATTTGAGTAGGAACACTCGTTGGATGTAGAATTTGATTCCTCATAAGAAGTACACATGTTGCATACTTTCGATGGTCATTGCTACATGCAAAATGAGAAATACATGAAAAAACATGATTGCAATCACGTTTTTCACGTATTTCTCATTTTTCGTGTAGCAGGGTTTTCATCAAAAGTATGCAACATGGGTACTCCTTTGATGAAGAATTAAATTTTGCATCCAACAAGCACTTCCCCTCGAAATGTGAGTAAAAACTTAGGGCGATGCATTAAAAATACAAGTTGAAAAAGTAGTTTCATTATTTTTTAATCTTTTTATTTTTTTACCCAAAAATGGTGAATCATCCCCAATGGTTGACATCATCATCTTGAATCTTATTGATTCTTATAAAGTTTATTTTGGTTGTACATTTTTTTTAGGAGACCCATTTTAGACCTCAAAAGTTCTCTAATGCAAGAGGTATAGTTTTCACATACAAACTTCAATTAACGTGATTCATCATCCTAGAGTTCACACTAAAACACACAAATTTTGGCCCCAAAAAATTATGCTTGATGCTTCAAAATGGCTCTAAAAGGTTTTATATCTCAATTCTTTAAATTAGGGTTTCTTGTTAAAAATGACCCTACAAGTCGATTCCTCCAATTTTTGCACTCTAAAAACATTGAAATAAATGAAAAATAACATAATGATCCAATCAAAATCATTTAAAAATTCAAAATAAAATGGAAAAGAAAAATAAAAAATGAATATTTTTTAACTAAACTTTCAATAAATAAAGTGCCATTGAAAATAACATTACCTTTCCAATAATATAAATGTATATATTTAATATACATAATATAAAAATATATAACCCTGATGGGGGTGGAATACCAAGGAAACACCGACACTCACCAGTGCAGCAGGGAAATCGTCTCATGACAAGCGGTAACACTCAAAAGACTCGCCAGGACACCTGGCGTGGGACATCTAGAAGCAACGTTAAGTGGGCTCGGATATATAATCTCTGGACAAACATCTAGTTTCATTGTTGGTGGCTTTGTGGTATGGGAGAGCAGAAGGGTGATGGAAACGACGTTGAGTATGCACAATTTGCCAACCTATGCATGCTCGATTCATTGGCATTTTTGTGAGATGCTATTGCAGTGAGGAGGAAAGACTCTCAGGGCAGTCTTGGGGGAAAACCTCGATGCATAATTTGGGATTTGGGGGTTGGTAGTCAGTGCAGTTTTCTGCTTCTCTAGGCCACACAGTGGTGTTCCTGGTGGACAAACTCTCGCACCTGCGAAGGTTTCTCGGTAAGTTTGTTCTATGAATTAATAGAACTTTTTTGGTCGACAAAAAAAAGTATACAAATATATACATAACATTTTTCTCATCATGAAACATAGTTTACACGACCATGGAGAATCTTAATGATATTTTTATGATTCGCTATAAAACTCTTGCAAATGTGAATTGATAAAAGGCATGAGACAAACTGAATTGCCTCATTGATAATAAAATTATTGAGCTTACTATATATTGCAAGATTATGACATTTGGATTGCCGTTAATTAAAACAATAAGGTTCATAAGAAATGGATTTGTGACAAATCAAAGTTTACCTAGATATTTATGCATATCCTTATATCATAGGAAATTAAAATGGTTTTGTCTAATTATCAGCTTAAATTCATTTTAACTTCAGATCGACCAAGCATTGAGAGGTCAAATTTTTTCACTCTAAAAGAAGTTTGCATCTCAAGAAATTTGAGCCCTCTTTCCACTTAACAAATCCAGAGTTAAAATGGATCTAAATTAATTTAATTTTATTGATAATTATAATTATTAAATTTTTTATTTTTTATTTTTATTTAATTTAAGTAAATCAAAATATTAAACAAAACATTATATTATATTTCTACTAAACCAAATTCTCCTCCCAACACAATTATATGTTTTAACATTTTAACCCGAATTACCAAAAAAAAAATCCCTACATAAATAAATTCAATTCCCAAAACATATAATAATTAAAAACATCCTTTTGAATTAACTGCACAACTCATAAAAATGTCAAAATGTAATGGCTTGAATTACCTACGCAACTCATAAAAATGACACTCATTGATGAATTTTAAATTACAGTTCAAAAGGGTGACGCGCGCGTTTCTCTTTGACTGTGCCTGCTAAAATGTGCCTGCGTCGACAGCAGAGTTCGAACCTGCGCGGGCGAAGCCAAACAGATTTCAAGTCTGTCTCCTTAACCACTCGGACATATCGACGGAATATGTCAAATTTTGATACCAAGTTTTAATGACAAATTAATTGATTGTTGGTAATGAAGTCTTTTAATTGATTTTACCAGTTTTAACCGCAATTTTGTTATTCTATTCTTTGTTTTATTGGGCAGTTATTAGCCATGTGTTGTATTTTCAGAACGAAGTTTCAAATCTTTGAACACAATTATTTACATAATCAATGATGTCTTTAATCATTTTGATTAAAAATTATAATTGAATCATGTCTTTAATCTTTCAATTAAAATTTATAATTAATGTGCTTGTGTTTTCTGGAAAGTTTGAATGAGATTTCAATATGGTTCAATGTTATTTATAATTTTTTAAATATTATGTATATATCATTTTTTTTAAGATGAGAGATTTAATTGTAAAAAGAATGGTCTGGTATTTTCTTTTTATAATTAATGTAATCTGTTACTTAAAAGTATAGGTTATTTTATTCATGATACAGTAATGATAATTATAAAAGATATTGATTTGTTTATATATATTTTTCAGTTTTTAGAAATATTTAATATTATTTTTAATTGTATAGGAGTTCCTCTTTTATAAGTTAAGCATTTATATATTTAAAAAAGTCATGTAACAATATGTTTAATTATAATATTCATTTCTACGTTATAATCAAGATTCTTAATTTGTAAATAGGGTTTGTTACAATATCATGAGCCAATACCATGGCTTATCAATGCCATATTCCCAAAAAAACCATAATCTATTTCATATTAGACTTGTTCATATGACATGTTTTTTAATTAACCAATTTAACTAAAAGAGAAAAATGAGCATAATTACATTGGAAATAAATCTCAACCTTTGATTTGTGAACACTACTAAGAATATTCTAGAATATTCCACCGAGTTTAAATCTCAATATCTACCTAATAATTATTGATAATTAAATTAAAATTATGGAAGCTCTATTCCAAAATAGACATCTGCATAATAGGTTGACATTTGTCTCCAAAGTAGTTATGTCATTTTATTTAAATTGATTACTTATGAATAAGTGTCACAAGAAATAAGTAATGCTTTTTTGGGGCACGAGTATTGATAGGCCATGGTATTGACCCATGATATGGTAACAAAGTCTATTTGCATACATAGTAAAGTCGGGGGAAATCTCCATGGTTAAGAATCTTGTTACATGTTTTTCTTAATGTATATGTGTTTTAACTTATAATAGTAATACTAATAATAATATTTTTTTATTCTTTTTTAATTTTAGCAATATGAAATGTATAATAAAGTAAGTGTTTTGACGTTTATCATGGATTGATGCATATGAGCATTTATAAGCCACTTAATTTATATAGTTACACTAGCTACTATTAAATTAAGACGTAGTCTAACTAATAGATGAAATGGATTTTTGGCAGGAATATGACAATACAACTTTTAGTAAAATTGTGATGTTTTATTGTTTAAAATGCACGTTTGAATGCATAAATGGATTCATCACCTTAAAAAACTCCTAAGGCACTCAATATTTCCAGATTAAACAACTTAAATGTTAGGTCCCTATGCTACTAATGTAACCCCTTATTGTTATTAGTGCAACTCCCTTATTATATTGTTGTGCCCATGTAGTCCCCATATTGTTATTATTGTACCCCATAGAAGCCCACTATTGTTATTATTGTGCCCTTACATTATTATTGTTAAGACGACTCTGATTATGTTATGCCCCTTAGACTCCTATATATAAAAAGGAGGTCTCGTCATTTGTATCATCCAAGAATTGTTCATTTGTGTAATGTAAAGGAGCTTTCCCCCTCGAAGAGACTGAATTCTAAGGCGTTGTTCTTTCTTTTCTACCTTTTTGTGAGCTGGTTTCATAACATTTGGTATCAGAGCTTTGGATTCTAGGGTTTTGCTGCTCCAAACAGATCATCGTGGAATTTTTGCTATAACTTTTTCCCTACAAAGTTTCAGAAGCTAGAAAAAACCCACTTGAGTAGAAATCATTCTGAACCTTGAGTCTGAATTTTAGGTCTTGTATCGCTATATTTTTGGAGATATGATCCAAGGAATTTAGGGTTTTGGCAAGATCCTGAATTATATCTCAAACAGGTGACCTGGGAAAAATCATCATAACTTTCTTTCTGAGCATCAGAATGAAATTTCGTAAGAATTTATAGAAAGAGGATGGACTGTAGTTTTCTGGTATCAAAGCTTTGGATTCTAGGGTTTCGCTCCTCCAAGCAGGTCATCGTGGAATTTTCTCTATAACTTTTTTGCTACCCATTGAAGCCAAAATCGTTTTGAACCTCGGGTATGAATTTCAGATCTTGTCTTGCTATATTTTCGGAGATATGATTTAAGGAAGTTAGGGTTTTTGCAAGCTCCAAAATTCGATCTCAAATAGGCCATCGTGAAATATTCGCTATACTTAGTTTCTACGAATTTTCAAACTTTGAAATTAAAACCCATTTGATCCAAATCGTGGTGAAGCTTTGGCCCAAATTTCAGATCTTGGTTCGCTATATTTCAGAGATACGGTCCAAGACATTTAGGGTTTTTGCAGGCTCCTGAATTACATCCCAAATAGGTGACCTTGGGAAAATCGTCATAAATTTCTCTCTGAGCATCAAATTGAAATTTAATCAGAATTTACAGAAAGAGGATGGACTGTACTTTTCTATGTATCAGTTTTAGGTCTGAAGGTCGAAACAATGACATGTGGCACTTTGTACAAGTTATCTCTACTGAAAAAAGTATATAATCAGGTCATCTTGGGAGATTGGGCATAACGCTTTCTTGGAGAATCCAATTTCGATCAGACTGGTGGCATTGGAAAGAGGACGCAGAGGGCTACTGTAGGTCGCAATTTCATACCTTGGATATTTGAAATTTCAGAGATACAACAAATTCAAGATCGAGTTCCTAAAATCAAGAAAAAGCGATATGAGGAAGTTTGATGACAAGGATGTGCTAAATTGGATATTGCAGATGGAGCAATATTTCGATCTACATAATGTACGATTGTTGCAAAAGGTACATATTGCATCTTTATACTTAGAACCAAATCTATTTTTATGGTATAGAGGGATTTGTTCTTGTAAACCACTTGTCACCTGGCCAGTTTTCACGGAGGAAATGATAGCACATTATGAGGATACAAAGAGAAACACCTTCTTTAGCCAATTGATAAATCTCAAACAAAAGGGTTCAATGACAGAGCATATTGAGGACTTCCAAAAATTGAATATAAGGGTAAATGTTATTCTAAAGAAGCAATTGATTGATGTCTTCATAGGGGCTTTAAAAGATAACATCCAACATGAGGTTCGCCTTTGGGAACCTGATTCATTGGAGAAGACATATAGGTTGTCAAGAAAATTGGAAAGCAAAATTATGGCAACAAGGAATTCTACCACTCACAATTATAAAGATGTAAGTTTTGTTTCTCCTAGCCTCCCACAACCTACAAGGTTGACACCACAACAATTGGAAGGAAAAAGAGAAAAAGGGCTTTGTTACAATTGTGATAGCAAATACATTAAAGGTCATAAGTGTGATGAGAAGAAATTATTTTATATAGATTGTGAAGAGGAGGAAGAAAAGGATCAAGAAATGTCAAAAGAAGAGGATATACACTAAGAACCAACCCTAGAGAAAGAAGAAATGAATCTGACCATATCTTGTACTACATTGGCAAGAATTACCACTCTTCAAACTCTCAAGATAGAAGGACATATCAAGAATAAGAAGGTTCAAGCAGTGAAATATTAGGAAGAAAAGGATCAAGAAACGATAAAAGAAAAGGATACTCACTAGGAACCAGCCTAGAGAAAGAAGAAATGAATCTGACCATATCTTGTAATACATTGGCAGGAATTACAACTCCTCAAACTCTCAAGATAGAAGGACATATCAAGAAGAAAAAGGTTTAAGATTGAAAGGTCACATAAAGCATCAACAACAAGTTCTCCAACTTTTAAAGGATAACCTCACTTTGGCGCAGAATCGAATGAAACAATAGGCAAATCAATATTACAACGAAAGAAGTTTTGATGTAGGTGACTGGGTATTTCTACGACTACAACCATAAAAGCAAATGTCCCTCAAGCTAGCTAAGAAGGATAATAAATTATCACCAAAGTATTATGGTTCGTACAAGGAGTTACAACAGATTGGTACTATGACATACAAATTGGAGCTTCCTGCATCTTCCCGAATGCCCCCAGTTTTCCATGTTTCATGCTTAAAGAAGGTTATAGGTGACAAGCTCCCAGTTCAGATAATATTGTCAAAACTTGACAAGGAAGGAAAAATCATATTGGAACCTGAAGCAGTCACGGAAACAAGAACTGAAAACTTACGAAATTGATCAATTTCAAAATATCTCATCAAGTGGAAGAACTTATCTAGTGAGATTCCACATGGGAAGACAAAAATTCTATACAGAAGCATCCAAAACTACTCAAGCGTTGAGGAAAACACTTTTTGAAGGAGAGTGGCATGTTAGGTCCCTATACTACTAGTGTAACCCCTTATTGTTATTAGTGCAACCCCCTTATTATATTGTTGTGCCCATGTAGTCCCATATTGTTATTATTGTGCCCCATAGAAGCCCACTATTGTTATTGTTGTGCCCTTACATTATTATTGTTATGTCGACTTTGATTATATTATGCCCCTTAGACTCCTATATATAGAAAGGAAGCCTTGTCATTTGTATCATCCAAGAATTGCTCATTTGTGTAATGTAAAGGAGGTTGCACCGTCAAAGAGGCTGAATTCTAAGGCGTTGATCTTTATTTTCTATATTTTTGTGAGTTGGTTTCATAATATTAAACTTGTGATTTTAAAAAACTTCTACCTGATTTTGAACAAAATTGACTTGAAAAAATATTTGAAAATGGGTCATTTCATCTATTAGTTACATTAGGTGTTAAATTGATACCTAATATTATCCTTTTCAAAACATTATTCTTAAAAAATAAATCATAATAAGGATGAGACATCACCCTTTTAATACTCTACCAACCCCATCACTTAATCAAGTAAGGCATGATTGATTGTATTATTAGTTCTTGCCAAGCTAGGACTCTAGAAATCGATTTAGTTTAGCATTGACCAATTGACTAATGCAGTTTATAATGTTTAACTTTGAAAACTAAATATTTATTTATCAATATTATTAAAAAAATATTTTTCAACTTGAAAAACTTATTGCAACCTTTTCACAATATAATGTCATGTGGATAATTGTCTCACATATTTTGTGCCATAATTTATGAATATAATTGCAATATTCATGAATAGTTTTTAGATATTTGTGTAGTGATTTTTTATTCTTAATCTTAAGAGGAAAACCATCAAAAAATAAAATCTTTGAAAATTGTTCATACTCAGGTGAATAACATATTTACCATCAGTTACTTCCCACCATAATTTGAGCAAGTCTTTGCATAAAAATTGGATAGGAATAAGGTGTAAATAAAGATGGATTTATTTCTCACCACTATTTATGTTTTCTTCAATATTTATGTAGGAGAAAAATTACAAATGTGTAGATTTACTAATGGTTACTTCCCACCAAAATGTATGCAAGTCTTTGTGCTCGAAATAAATAATTTATTCACTTCACATCTCAATTTATTAGTTCCTATCAAAATAATACTACGGGATTTGATTTTCCTATTGACCACTATTAATTTAGCATTGAACAATGTAGGTTATAATTTTTTATGCATTTTTTCCTAGATAATAATTTCTAATTTAATTGGCATGTGTTGGAAAATGTAACTAGTTTCAGTCTTCATAATTGTCATTTTACTCATGTCATTATGTATATCTTATGTAACAAACAAAAGAATAATTATTTTTATTACTTTCAAGCATGTGTTTCATGCTTTTTTTGATTGGTCATATAGGTTAAGCATGTTATTCATGCTTTTAGGGTTTTTCATGTCATAAGAATAATTGTCATAAGTTAAGAGAGTCAATATCAATTGTATAAGGCCCATTTGTGCAAGTTGTAAAATGAAAAATATTTTTTTTTGTGTCTAGAAAGTCAAAAAGACCTCCAAGCACAAGTTGGCCTCGCCAGTGACAAGTCGGCCTAGAAGAAGGCTAAATCAACCTTATGATAAGCATATATAAAGAAGAAACTCTGACCTTAATGAACACACATTTGATTTGCAACAAGTAAGCAAGAAAAAGGAGAGTGAAGAATTCTAGAAGGAAAGGAGAAAATCAAAGTGAAGGAAGAAGACAAAATTTGATTTTTTCTTCTCACACGTGCAAAATTAGGGTTTCTGAAGTGTTGCAAGAGGCCAAGAATCACATATTCGAGTTGTAGGAAGTCAAGAATTGCAGGTGCAAAGTTGCAGGTATGAAATAAAGGGCTGAAACTTTGATTTGAACATGTTTGACTTTTGTTGACTTTGAAGACCTTAACTTGCTTGAGGAAGGATCTCTTGGAAGGCTGACATGTGCAAGAAAGTTAGGTTTTATGTTATTTACAAGGGGCTGAAGTTGCAAATTTGAAGCAAAAGGTCAAGACTAGGATTGGAGCTGAAAGAGTTGACTTTTGTTGACTTTTGTAGATATTGTCTTGCTTGGAGGAGATATTTCATATGGATGACTTGGTTCTTGGAGGAGGTCTTGAATTTGGTCTTGAGGTCTTGGATTTATCATTTTATCAATTTTTATAAGAAGAGAAGAGATTATTTCTGGGTTTTCCCCTTGGAGGGTTTTTTCCCTGGCTTGGAGCCTACTTCTTGTGTATATTGCTTGTATTATTTATTCTCTTAATAATTTTTTGATGAAAAGATATAATAAAGAAAAATAAGAAGATGACTAGACTAATGTTCACAAGTAATTATTAAGGATAAGGAGAATTGGTTTAAATAGTTGCCCTACTAGATTCTCCAACATGGTATCAAAACTAAGGTGAAGAAAGAGAAGGTAGCTTGAAGATCATATTGTTGACATAAGAAGGGATTGCTTGTCAGGGGGAATCATTTACAAAAGTACACAAGGAAAGAAGAAGAAGATTGATGATTACTACATCAATATTTCATTGAAGACCTCGTCATCTTAAGAAGGATCAAGCTCTCATTGAAGGAAGGAAGAATAAGCTCTTATTGAAGGCTCTCTAGTACACTCCATCATCTTGAAGAAAAGGAAGCATCAAAGAATCTTGGGATCATTGTCCACTCTTTGTAGTTGTTTTAAGACACTATTGTTGAAGGAATCCTAGAAGTCATCATTCTAAAGCATATTTGAAGCGTCTTTAAAGGTCTTAAAACTTGCATCAAGATAATTGGAGACATCATTAGGAAGGACATTCATTTGACAAGTACCATTTTGTGCTCCATGACTCAGTCTATAGATCAAAGCTCATTGGGTCAACAAAATTCCTAGCATGGAAGAAGAGGGCTTAATCTTTAGTGCTCACAGAAAATGAGGTAATGGAATATGTTCTTGGTGAAGTGACTTAACCAGAAAAAGAGAAGAATCAAGAATTAATAAGATGCAAGAAGGGAGAAGTAAGGGCACAGATAATTCTTATTAAATCCATAAAATACCATCTCATTCCGTTTGTTGCTAATTTGAAGTCATCTAAAGCAATATATGATAAGTTGGTAAAGTTGTACTTTATAAGTACATTAGGTCAGAATATATCATTGAGGAATCAACTATATAGAATAAATAGGTCAAAGGATGAAGATATGGACACTTATCTTATGAATATCTCACAAATAAGGGAGTAGTAGCAAGGGATTGGGGAGGTTTTTTTTCGATTCAAAAATGAATACTTGTATATTAAATGCTTTGCCACCTGATTGAAGTAGTTTTGCAAATAATGTGTACTCAAGAAAGGATACTAATCCTTTGTATGGACAATGAGATCAATGCATATTGGAAGAAACAAGGATAAAGGAAAAGGATGACATCGAATCAATTGAAAAATATCAATATTTTGTTGTAAAGTCCAAGAACAAGATGAAAGGGAAGTTTGGAAAGTCTAAAGGAAAAATAGATATGTCCAAGATACAACACTTTGGATGCAATGAGTATGGACATTTCAAGAGGGACTGTCCAAACAAGAAAAGCAACAAACTGAAGGAAAGGAGTGAAGCTCACATACCTGAAGAAAAGGGAGAACCTAAGAAGAAGTCGAAAGGAGAATATCCCAAGGATATTCACTATTGAAGGGAGCTCCATCTCGAACAAGTTCATTTGCAATTATTCTTTCCTTTATTAGAAAGTAAGAATTAGAGTATCATACACCACTTCATTCTCTAAAAGAGTTATGTTTTTTGTAAATCGCGACATCATAGAAAGAAGCATATTATAGTAGATGAATTAAAATCTACATGATCAAGTTTATTTGAAAGGAATCATCTAGCTTACAAGAATAAGATGATTGACCATATTGCACATTATAGTTCATCCAAGTATTTTCTATCATAATGTTAGAAGTAGTCATATTGCAAATAAGCATCATCAAAATCCTCCAATGAGAACCACGATTTAGGAAGATTCTTGGAAGAATAATTATTATTGGTATATATTCCATCTAGTATGGAAATAATAGTCTTGCAGGATGAAGGTATGAAGATAGTTGAGTTGTAGTTTGAAAGGTAGAATTAAAGTCTTTATCCTCTTAAAGGAAAGCTTATTTTTAATAAGGTTGGAAGCAATCTCATTCAAAGAAAGTATGGTTATATGGTTGTATGGAAGAAAAGGTATGCATTTTTTTAAGTAACTCTTCTCTACAGTAGATTTCATATCTACAAGAATCTTGCAAAAGAAGTTGGCTATAAAAAATTTCTCGATAAGTCTCCCATATGGTTACTCGATGCTTGGAAGAAGAAGTTTGGAATACATTTGAATAAATATCAAGGCTCTTCCACAAGATGACATGACTTACACATGATGATATTGATCAAAATTGAATATGGTTTCTTGAAGAAATAAAGAGAGTTGATAATGACAACTACAAGGAAGAAGAAATTGCAACTTGATAGTTAGTTTTCTCCATGGGCACTTTGATTACAAGTGATTAGCATGGAGAAGGATATTTGATAAAAGATGAAGATAGATGATTTGAACGGATTTTGATCTCATATGTAAGAAAAATTTGAAGAGGCCATCATATTGAGGTGATTTTGATATTGATATCTTGTTTTTGGTTATCTTGTCAATATATGTTTTGCTACCTGAAAGGAAATTGCAGAAAAAGTATAATCGTAGTTGAGGCAATTATATCTACAACTGTTGGTTTTGAAAACAATTCAATGAATATATTGATTGAGTGGATGGTTTTGGTAATCCTTGATGGATTGTATGGTCAATATGTTTGAATCATCTTGGTATTAAGAGGTAGCTATACAAAGAGATAACATGATGTTCATATGAACAATGAAGATCAATCTCATGTCTAAAGGGAGATATGATTAAGCTCTACTTTGATTGGCTAAATATAATGGCTTAGATTGATGATGACTAGAGGAAAGTGATATGAAAAATTCATGGCCTGAATTCTCTCACAATTTGGCTTCATTACATTTAGGAAGATGAAAAATCTATTTGATGAAGATGCAAAGAAGAGGAGGATCCATGTAGCTACTTGCATATCTTCATAAATGACTAGTAGTTGATGTATTGATGACGACACACTAGAAAGATTCCCAATTGAAAGGAAGTAAAAGAATATCCTCTATGCTTTAGAGGGAGTAAGAAGTATCCTTAAATGTTTGAGAAGGAGCAAGGATCTATTCCCAAATCAAGAGGGAATGCAGATATCATCTCTAGTTTGAGAGGGAGTGATGTTAAAGACATCATATTCTCCATGTGTCATGCACTAGACCTAGACTAACAATCATAAGTCTTAGTGAAGGAAATAGGAAGGATAATGGGGGATTGGACAAGCATATAAGATTAATACTCCTTGAGGATATAAAATCCAATATAGGAAGTAGTCTTGTTGACCGACACTCTTTGAAGATTGGGTAGGTATCCAAGACAAGAGTGGTCGAAGAGGACCAATATTATTTGAGGATTGGGAATCCAAGATAATAATAGACCTAAAAGGACATACCTAGTGAACATCCATATGGGGTATGTACCTTTGAGAGGCAGTGTGGTGTCTCACATAAAGCCTCCTAGCATTATGCTCTATTATAAATAGAGCTTGTCAAGTTTGAGGCCTTATTATGCTGACAATGTTAATTATGATATTGATGCTTAAAGATGGCTTATCAATCTATCTCTCCTTATGAGAATTCTTGAGTTTGAGAATATCCTTCTACCGATTGTACAATTCTAAATACCTCCCTAGTTAAGAGGGAGTGTTGGAAAATGTAACTAGTTTTAGTCTTCATAATTGTCAATGTACTTATGTTGTTATGTACATGTTTAACGTAACAAACAAAACAAGAAAGAAAAATTATTGTTTTCAAGCATGGGTTTCATGCTTCTTTTGATTGGTCATATAGGTTAAGCATGTTCTTCCTGCTTCTAGGGTTTGTCATGTAATAAGAATAATTTTCATGAGATAAGAGAGACAATATCAATTGTATAAGGCCGGATGTGACATGATAATATTTGTGCCTGAAAGTAGAAAAACCTCCAAGCACAGTCATCCTTCATGACAAGTCCTATAAAGGCATTTGACCTTGTGAGAGCACTATATAATATATAATATATATATATATATATATATAAATATATATATAATAATATATATATATATATAGAAGGAACTTTGACCTTAATCAAAACACATTCAATTTGCAGTAATGAAGAAAGAAAAAGAAGAGAGAAGAAGTCTAGAAGAAAAGAAGTCAAAATTAAGGAAGAAGAAAAAAATCGATCTTTTTCGCCCAAATGTGTGAAAATAGGGTTTCTAAAGTGTTTCATGAGGCAGATAATTGTAGGAAGTTGAGAATTCTAGGTATGAAATAAAGTTTAAAAATTATGATTTGACCAAGTTTGACTTTTGTTGACTTTGGAGACCTTGACTTGCTCGAGGAAGGATCTCTTGGAAGACTAACACGTGCACGAAAGGTATGGATTTTGTTGTTTACTAGGGGTCGAAGTTGCATATCTAAAGCAAAATTTCGAGGCTAGGATTGGAGTAGAAAGATTTGATTTTTTTTGACTTGAGTAGATCTTGTCTTGCTTGGAGGAAATATTTTGGAGGGTTGACTTGGTGCTTAAGAACAAAGAAATAAAATTATTATGCAAGTGTGTGATCATGTTCAATTTTTTTCCTTGCTCAATTTGACCTCATTGATCTTGCACTTAGCCAAATTTAGAAAAGTTCCTACCCAATTAGCACTCCTTCAGTCAACCCTATAGAATTGCACACTATGTAGTCTCAACCCTCAATCTCAATCCTTGCCTCTTGGAATTATATAATGTGCAGTTCTTGCCTCCGAGAACTGTGCACTACACATTACTCAACCCTGACCCCTTGAACTCTAGAATTGTGTAGTTCAACCTCCCAATTAGTTCCTTCTACGCACTGCATAGTATCAAGAGTTAAGCTCTTAGCTTGCCTCCTTGAAATGTTCAACTACGCAATCCTTAGGCCTCTCTCCTTCGAGAACTATGAACTAGGTAACTTCAAGCCTCAAAACTACCTCCTTAAGCTTCTCAATTGTGTAGTCACTCTACCCTGGCCTCCCTGAAATGCTCACTATACAATATCAATCCTTAGTCCTAACTCTTAACCTCTGGAATGGTGTGTTTCACAATCCTTGAGCGAGCCTCTCAACCCATAACCTAGTTCTAGTTCAGTTAGTGATTTTCATGAAGCATGTTTGACTAGGAGTTTTCATACTAATGTCATCTCTTCATGAGTTGTTTCTAGTTGCAGGCATTATATCTTGTCATGATAGGATGATGACAAAGGAGACGAAGAAGGAGACCCTACTAGAGGACACCTATGTAGTTTTAAAGACATGTTGATCATTGAAGAGAAGATAAAGGGACACCAGATTGCAATGACAGTTGAAGATATAGATCATAGTAAAGACTACCTACCTTCAATCCTTATGGAGGAGGAGGAAGAAAAACATGTACCATCTTTAAAGAGGACACAAAGTTAGAAACAAAAAGTATGGCTTGACATTTCCATATCATCAATGTCATGTCATGTCTTGCCAAGGTGTCATGTCAATATTATGATTCATCATTTTCCACATCATTTGTAGATATTATGTAATTTTCAATATATGAGAATGTAATGTAAAATGGAATTCCAAGAGTCATCTATAGAATGTAAAAAGTCATGGAGTCAAAAGGTCATATGGAAGTCAAAGATTCATGAGGGTAGTCCAAGAGTCACAAGGGAGGTGAAGAGGCCATTTGTTATATATACACCCTCATAGCTCATGCAAAGGACTTTTCACCTTGGCTCCTCCTACCAGGCATTAGAGAGCAAGATATTTCTTTTGGAGGTGCAAGTGGTTGCTATAACATGCCACTATTGGAGCTAGTGGTGTTCATTGTACCAATATATCTTGGAACATTTTCTTAATACTTGAAGCTCATTGAGATAACACACTTTCGTGCATATTCATAAATGTTTTAATATTGTTCTTTGAATGTTTGCGATATATGTTGCTTTCATCGGTACTAAATAAATTGAACTATTTCGGTAGCTTTGGTGCTTATCTTGTTGAAGGTGCGTTGTATTTGTTTTGACGATCGTTGCTTCTATGTGAATTATTTCACTAATTGATCAATGGTTCATTCATATATATATATATATTCATGTGTATATTTATTAGATTAGTACTATCTTCTCTTAAAGGCTCACTTTTACTTCCCTTTTGGTAGAAGAACTTTGATACATTCTACAACTGAAAATTCCACAAAGAATACTCCCTTGTTTATCTAAAAGTACATGCACATTACTCTCTCATGCAAACCATTGTAGCCAAGGCAAATCTTTAAGAAAAATGGTAGTCAGGACATATTTCCGGAAGCCTCCTACACCAAATGGTGCAAAGTCTAATTGGGAATTTTCATCGAGGCAACGCCTTGAATTTTGGTGGGAACCAACGCCATCAACAATGCCTTAGAAAGGGAGAATAAACGAGATAAAATTAAACAATGAAGCCCATAAGAAACATTATATCACAAAGTTGGAAGGTTAGAATAAACGAATTAACTTTTCACATTTTATGTTGGGGAATTATTTTTTAGAAACTAGTTGTGTGTATTATGCAGTGTTAAATTTAGAATTATACTGAGAGGGGGGTGAATCATTATAATGAAAATTTTACTTATTTTAACATTTGAACATCATATGAAATATATTTACATAAAATATCTTGTAGGAACCAACCTACAGGAGCTACCAATCCCTTCTATTGCTAAATTGTAGGCACCAATTACTAGAGACACCAATACCCTATGTTTCTTTGTAGGCACCAACCTACTTCATTGAGTCTACTTTCGTCTTAAAAATGTATTTTAGTTTCTTCTACTTTCACTAAGTATACTTGCTACTTCCACCTTCACCAGTTCTATTAGTTTCTTATGCTTTCACTAACTTGTTGATTCTTCCTTCATTAGGTTGACTTATCCAAAATTACTTGAATGGAAATTGGTATTTACTCATGGTATTAACCTATGGTATTGAATGATTTAACTCAATAAGGCACTAATAATACTATAAATGATGGGTCTCACCCTGTAAAAGGGTAGATTGGTCCATGACAATGTAGTTGTAAATGATTTATCCATTTAATGAATAGTTGTCTTCTTTCTTTATGATTTGAGGCATTCACTGTGTATTTTATGTTCAATATCTGGGTAGATATGTATGTTTTTATCTCCTCTTTCTCTTTTCATTCATGGATCTTGGATCTTACCCCCCAAGGTCTAGATCACTTGTATCAAAGTGGGTTTTGACTCCATGGAAATTGAGGGTTTAAGGGTTTCCAATGGGAGTTATCAAATCTACTCATAATCCTTCATTCTACAAACAATGTTCTAGCTCTGGTTGAAAGGAATAATTTATTTTCAAAGAAAAAAGTGTTTTTCTGAAACTGATCAGGTTTAAGGTGAAGGAAAATTCCATCACTGCAATATCTTGTGGTTCTTGGACTACTATTGAGGGCTAAAAGATGCCTACTTATTCGAGTATGTGGAGATCATTGATATCATCCTGGAGTTTTGTAGTCACATTGGCATTATGTATCCATTTCTAATGAATTTTATGCTGTCTTAATGAACCATATCCTAATCATGTGTAAGAATCTTTGAGGTCAAGTTCTATTACTGAAAAATGGTGAAGGAAACAGTGAAAGATGGCTTTAGATTGGCGATAGTGGCATGTATTATATGTCAACAAGCATTTACATGACAATTTCATAAAATATAGAGTCATTGGCTATCCATATTAGCTACATTTCTTGGAATAACATACATACCCCCACCATGAAAATGCTTTGGGCTACACATGAAGCTCATCCAAAAATGCCACCACCAAGAGCTACATTTCCCTACCCAGTTATTTTGAAGGGTTAGGGTTTCAACAACAACATCAGTAGGGAAGTAATGTCAGTATGGGTGATCACGAGTGTAGTTGCTATAAAACTAACCAGGGTTGTCTATATGGCCTTAGTTACCACTACAAATATAGACCTACATGACGAGCCCCAATATTGCAACAAGAATGTTGCAACTCCCAAGTCTACCAACTTAAATTATCAGACCGGGTTTCATACAAACTTAAGAGGGGCTGACGCTGTATGTGCAGTAGATAACTTCCTCTTCCTAGTATGATTCCCTTTGATACAAGTGAAATAAGGCAATGAAACAACTTCAAATGAGCAAATATCTAGGTAAGTTACCATTCCTAAGTTGCAAAAAGATAAATAACAATAAGAAAATCTATTCTACTTTTGTTGAAAAGTAAATCTAGATTAATTGCAAAAATCAACATTCAAGAAATAAGAAATGTAAGAGCTAAATGGTGAATTAACCAATCCTTAGATAAACTTGTTGGGTCCTTCATTTTTTGAAAATACAGTAAATAGTAGTTGCGAAAGGAAAATGGAAAAAGTGGCCCAAAATAGATCAACAAAAATATAAAAGTGACAGAGATAAGTAAAGTATTGGGACTTGCACAAATGAAAATTAGGGAAGTGCACTACAAAAGCAAGAAAATGGGACCAATTTTTTGAAGGAATTTCTAGGAAAAGGGAAATAGTTCCAAGATTTCATCAAAAAGGACTGAATCAAGTCGGGATCAAGAAACTACCAAAGGGGACCAAATCAAGTGAGTGTTCCTATAAAGAAAAGCATAGGAGAGCACAACAAAGTGATAGATTTTCATATATATCATGTCTCTTTGATAATCTGAGTTGTTGTATTGTGGTTTCTATGTCTGAGCAGAAGATCTAGTGTCTGTGTCATGAAAACTTGATGTAATATTTTGTCAAGATAGAGTCCTGCTGATATGTATAATTTTTGTTGTAATGGTTGGTGCTATTAATAAAATGGAGTTTTGGAAAATCTTGTGTTAATGTTATGCTTATCCGCCGAATGTATGGCCCCTTTAAATTTTCAGTTTCTTTATGCAAGAAATGTTCATATTTCCTTCTAAAATGAATGAATGTTTTACTTATGATATAGTTGCATAGAAGTTGAATCTTGATGGCACAGGTGATATATGGATATCAATATAGCTCCCTCCATTTCCGTGTGGTCCTGAATCACTTTAAGTGAGACACTCCTTTGAAAATGGGAGTGAAAACACTCGAAAAAGGCTTGACTACGACAATATCTTTTGTTGGCACCTCAGACTGAACCTATGTCATTAACCTTCCAAAACATTTCTACCAATAAATGGTTCTATTGTCAAGACCCTAAGCCTAAAAGGGATCTAGATAATGGTATCTAGGATATTTGGTCAAGGTATTCAAAGCTTGTGGCATGAAAAGGTTGACCACTTTATTTTGCAACAAGCCCAACTTCACCAAAATAAATTAAACTAGGTTAGATCAGAAGTTTTATATGTTGAACCTACCTGTTATCAATACAAAATATTTTGGTATGATTTTCATGAAAAATTTCAACATTGGCTAAGTTGTTTATGTCGTAAGGCAGGGGTTGGGAGTCAGCTTATGATTTGTAGAAATTGGTTGGGGATTGATCTGGCTAAACTCCACCAGTTGGATATAGATTTGACAAGGGATGTTGACTTTTGGGTGAATGCGGCTATAGAAGGCTACATTATTGAGTTTGTTGTCGAAGATCATTAGTTCTTTTCTAAAGAGAAATTAATTTTTAAGTTTGGATTGTGGGAATATTGTTGAAAGATATTCCCATGTGGATTAAGGTATTACTGGTCAAAGAAAACTTGCTACTATTCCAAGAAGACCGAATGGTTGCTTAAAACCCTAGGTGATGGGGGTTAGATTTAGGGGGAGGAATGAGGTTTAGTTAAAGAAAATGAGGGGTTGTTGTGATGGATCTAGAGGAGTTGTGTAAGGCACATGGTTTTATAGAATTAAGAAGGGAAATAATAGTTGAGGAGTGGTGAGAAAAAATTTGTGAGAGATTAGGTGTCGAAGGAGATAAATGCAAAGGATAGGAGAAGTAGTGATAGGTTCAACATTGCAGAAGTATAGTGTGGATAACCATGAGTTGCAGAGAATAAAAGAACATGAGGGATTTTATTTTGGCGAAGTGGAGACGCCGATAATAGTTTCACGAGGTATTTAGTAGGGATTGGTATACCCCACTTAGAGTCTGAAGGATTTCATACGCTCGAGCCACCTGTGCAACCGATTAAGTTATTAGGAGAACATACTCAAATAGATGATGGCATGCATTTTGTAATGAGATGATTGTTATTTGATGATGAGACATTTTCTAGTAGTAGTAGCCCACAACATATGCCTACAAAACTTCCTCTCCCTAATATTCCCTTGGTACTATCTCATAATCATGACCAGATCTTTTCTAAGTTAGCTAAAACTATTAAAATTTAGCAGATACAGTCTAGATATAGTATTGGTAATTCTAGTGGAAAAAGTAGTTCCTATAGTGGCATTCAATCTAGTTTAGTTAATAATTTCCAGTCTAGATAAAAGGGATTTATAATTGTTCAGTTAGGGCACACAATCATGGTTGGATCACTTACTCGTTATCCAAAATTTTTAGGACAGGGTGGTGAAGATGTTGAGTAGCATTGGTACCTTTGTGAGGTTGTTTGGAGGGCTCAAAAAAATCCTGATGCCACTAAACGCATTGAATTCAAAACTACTTTACAATATTAGGCACTTTAATAGCTTATTAAGTGGATTTATGCAAATCATAATGCCACCACGAATGTTTTTAAACAAGATTTTCTTTAGGAATTTAAGTTACCTCATTCGAATCAGCAAGGCCTGGAAATTTTTTTGGATATCCGCCAAAGAGAAGGTAAATCTACTTGGAATTCCATGCAGCGCTTCAAAGATACTATTAAAAAACTTTCCTATCCCATTGGCCCTCACCATCAGAGGGATTTTTTTATTAAATATTTTCTACCTATGACTTGGATTCTATTGCCACAATAGAAGATTGTGCTGCTACAGGACACTTTGGAACAAACAATGCAGATTGAGGAAATGACAGGATATCCTCAGGATTATAAATTGGGTGTTTCTTTGTCTGACCATGCTATTATGCGACTTTAGAATAAAATTTCCACTCTTACCAAGAGATTAAATAATCTTACTGCTATAAGGCCCATGCGATCTCAGGTTTGGTTCAAACACATACAAGTTGAAGGGGCATCATGTCATTGAATGCCCATGACTTAGGATTCAAGGATCATCAAGCTTTCCTATGGGTCCTTCTCCACCACTACCACATAACCTCGAAGTAGCCCAAATTTATTTAGCAATTCCATTTCAAGTTCTAGCTTAGTATCAAGTATTCCCTCCATAATAAGGTATGTATCTTAATTATTATTGTGAAATTTGTATATCTTATGGTCACTCACCTCAGTTATGTCCTATTTTTCAAAAGTAATCCAAGGTACCCAACAATCTATCTTGTGAATTTTGTGGGTCACCCACACATCAGACGGATCAATTGTGGTCCTTAGATGCTCTGGCTGACTGTTTAGACCATACGACACTATGCATCAATGAATATCCTTGGGGATGAGGAGGTGGTGCCCTTGTGGGGGGGGGGGGGGGAGGCACAGGAGGAAGAGGTATGATTAGGTGTTATAATTGTGATCAAGAAGATCATGTGGCAAGAGAATGTCCAATGCTGAGAAGATCTTAGTTTTCACACTGTTGGGTGAATACACATGCTACAAAATATTTTCTAGAGTTGGTTTCCCATTGGGAAGAGCGTAACCAGATGAAGGGAACTAATATGAATAATGTTGAACCACGAGAAACAAAGGATGGAAATGAACTAAAGTTGATGTTGGAACCTTTGAACAAACAACTGTTATAAGGCCTACATCAAAAAAGAAATCTTATAACCCCAATCAACAAAATGAATATTATAAAGATGTAGCTGAATTATTCTGACAACTAATGTCTTCTCAAGATCTTTGAATTGAGCAGTCAAAACAAGGTTAGATCAAAAGTCCTAGATTATTACAAGAGACATTATGACCAATTCAGGAATGGTTTAGATTGTTTTTACAGATAATGGATGATGAGCGACTTGTTGTATAGTTTCACAAAAAGTTAAAATATGTTCTAAATGATGAACCATTATTTGAAGAACTTATATTTTCTAATCTTCCAAAAAGGAATTCTAGGAGAATTTGGCGAAATAAGAAGCGAAATGGAAGATAATTTCAAGTTGATGCTCAAATTGTTGGATACTAGATGTTGTATCTTGGTTTAGATGTTAATATTTTACTAAGGAAAACTTGGGAAGCTCTCGCGAAACCCAAATTGGTCTTTTCACCTAGCCAGTTGCATATGGAAAATCAGTATTGTATTCTCCCCATTAGGAGATTAGAAGATGTTGAGGTTGATATTGCAAGTGTTAAGACTTACACTGATTTTGAAGTAATTGATATTATGGGCGATAAGGATCCATACACAACCTTATTGGGAATCGACTAGGCATTTGAAAATTCTGCAATGATTGACTTAAAATAGGAAACTATGACCTTTGAGGTAGATGGAGTTCACGTTATACAACCGCTGGATCCATATCAAGGCTCGAAATTCACTAAACATGTAGATGATGTTGAGGAACCTAATTGGTTAGATCAATTATATCAATTGACAGCTGGAAAGATGTAGGATTATATTAATCACATAATGGTTGGGTCTATCAGTTGGAGAAGTATTTGAAGGACAGAAGTAGGGTCTGATTTTGCATTGGAGGATTGGAAGTAGGGCGATCATGATCTTCATTCAAGACATTGTGCTATTGTTAGATTTCTCCCCTCGATTGGTGTTAAGGTACACAATTATCCTGATTTTAATGGTACTGAATCCATTGTAAACTTCATTCAATAAATTGATTCCCGCATTGACAAAAGTCAAAAGATATCTTTGATGAATGTTTCCTTACAAGAAACCCCTACAAGATGGTGAGAATCCCATCATAATCAGTTACATGATTGGGATACTATTAAAATTGCTTTCCTCTATAGATTCTCATCTCTAGATATAAATCCTAGTAAACTTCCTATGTATGATGGATATACTAGTCCTCAAAAGCACATTCAAAATTTTTGTTCCATATGGAAGGATGATGGTGTACCAACTACGATGTGGACACATCATTTTGTTCATACCTTAGGTATTATTCCATAATATTGGTACTTGAAGGAAGAAATGAAAAGACAAATAGTCGATTGGGATAGGATGATTGATCAATTCTACAAATATTTTTCATTTCATGATGATGATGAAAAATAACTGAAGCCCTCAAGGCTATAAATAAAGTATTTTTTATGACTGGGAGAGCTTTTGCAGAATGTGGTAGATATGGATACTTTGCACTTCCATATGAGTCTAGGTTTCATGAATATATAAACTACGAGAAAATTAATAAAGAACCAGATGATGACATCGAAGAACTAAGGAATTTGTCTTTTAAAGAGTCTAAAGGGGAGTGAGGGATAAAAGAAGACCTTATCTTTGATGCACCACATTTATAGCTGCTCAAGTTGAAGAAGTTGAATATTGGAGCTGAAGAAAAACCCAAACTTGCTTCTATTGATGATTATTGGGATGATAAAACTACTAAGTAGGTTTTTTTTTTTCTTACGGAATATGAAGATCTATTTCCTATTGTTCTCACCCTCTACAAAATTTGTCTTTACTTGTTAAAAAAAAGTGCAATAGGGTAGAAAATGTGTATCCATATTCCTAGCCATATAAGCACTCAATGTTGAATCAGATCCCCTCCATTGCATAATTCTTGGAATGATATTTCCAACGGTATGTGGATGTCTAAAAATGGACTTCTAGATCAGAAGATATGGTCAGTTGAAGTTTAGGGGTTTTCTTCCCTTTGAAAGGAAGGAAAGAAGAACATATCAGAGGTTTGTGAGCATGTCGCAAATCGCAATCAGAGTTTTCTGAAAATAACAACAGGGGAGGATAGAGAAAAACAATGATAAAAAATCACTGATATCACAAAGAGGAGGTCAGAGGCCCCGACGATCTGTAAAAGACCACTCTAAAGAAATTATGGGGAAAGAGGTAAGACGGTCTAAAACATTGGGGAATGACTCGAAAAACATTTCCAAGAAAATCAGCAAAAAGCCAAGGGTAGGCAAGGCGTTTTCTCTCTCCTCCAACTGGATGCATGGCAACGTAAGATTGGTTATGATAAGAAACACATGGTGGACCACTATTGGATTCGATAAAGACACGAGGCAGTTGATGTCATCATGACATGGTAGTACAAAGGACATGTGGCAAGCTGATCTAGAATTTTCAGGGTACTATGGGGGCATATATGGATGACATGTGTCATCACTCAAGAAGTGATATGTGGTAGTGATGGTGTCACTGATCGGTGATCGACGATAGTAGTGTGTTGTGCATCAATAGGAAATCGTCGATTGCAATATTGCAAGCAGAACTAATCGGAGTTATGTAATTGTTTTGCTTACACCAAAATGACCTGATATTAGAGAAGTATGTGCTTCCCTAATTATATGAATTCTCTCTGTTTGTGGAATGTATAGCTTTCCCAAATGATACAAGAGTTGATCCTTAATGTAGTAATCCACTTCTTCTACCTTTCTTCCATTACTTAAAGCTGCATATACATCTTTAAAGTCTATTTCTTGAGCATATTGTTCAATGTAGCTTTCATGCATTACTCAGTTATGCTTAAGTATAGTAGATGCATTTATGATTGGTCTGGACAACATATCTGCAACTTTATTGTGTATGCCTTTTTTGTATTTGATGACTAAATGAAACTGTTGTAGGAAACCCATCCACCTATAGTGTCTTGATTTTTACAACTTAGTATGTGAGTGCAAGTACTAAAGTGGCTGATGATCAGTATGTACTACTGTTTCTTTGCCCATTAAGTAATGTTTCCACTTTTTCACACTCTGGACTAATGCATACAATTCTTTATCATATGTAGGATAATTAACTACTGCAGAATTAAAAGTCTCAGAATGGTAGCATATGGGTTTACCATGTTGAATCAACACTGCTCCCATGGCATAATCATTGGCATCTGTTTCGATCTCAAATGGTTGTTGAAGATTTGCCAATGCTAGTACTGGTGCTGTACTAAGTTTTTCTTTCAAGGTGTCGAAGGCTTTCTGCTATTTGCCTCCCCACTGAAACACCTTGTTCAATCTTGTCAATGCATGTAAGGGAGCTACAATTAAGGAAAAGTTAGCAATAAACTTTCTCCAATATTGTTCTACCCCTAGGAAGCTTCTAACTTCTGTAGCAGACTTGGGCTTAGGCTAGTTTACAATGACTGCAACCTTAGAGGGATCTATCTTCAGTTCACCACCCACTATAATATGACCCAAATAATTCAAAATGTTTGAACAATTTCACATTTTGATAATTTAACGTAGAGATTTTCCTGCTTCAAAACATCTAGAGTTTGTTTTACATGCTTTAAATGTTCTTCCCATGTTTTACTAAATTAAAGAATGCCATCCAAATATACAATTACAAAATCATCATTGGAAGGCCTGCGTACATCACTCATTACTCTCATGAAAGTGGCAGGAGCATTAGTTAAGCCAAAAGGCATAACTAGCCATTCATACAACCCTTGCTTTGTTTTGAAAGCAGTGTTCCATGCATCTTGCTCTGCTACTCTGACATGATGGTAACCACTACGTAGGTCCAACTTGGAAAAGTAAATAGCCTCTTTCAACTGGTCTAATAGATAATCTATGCGAGGAAGGGGATAACGATTCTTGATCATTATTTTATTCAGTGCTCTATAGTCAATACACATCCTCCACGAACCGTCCTTCTTTCTCACCAACATGATTGGAGATCCGCATGGTGATGTGCTTGGCCTTATGAACCCTTTCTTGAGTAGCTCCTGTACCTGCTTCTTGATTTATGCATTCTCTAAAGTGGATAACATGTACATTATGATGTTTGGCAATGGAGCATCTTGCTGCAAATTAATATCATGTACAATTTCCCTTTTTGGTGGTAGACCTTTAGGTTCTTGAAATAATATATCATATTCTAAAACAACCTTTTCTAAATCAGCTTGTTGTTTAGCATCACAACCTTCAAATACATTGGTTTTTTCAGGTTTCTTTTCCTTTACAACCATCAGTAAAAATTACTTGCATGAATTTACAATCCTTTTCATTTGCCTTGAGTTTACAAGAGTATAATTATTTTTGAGTTTGTGAGCCCTTACAGTATATTATATTCCATCTTTAACAAGTTGATACTTATTTTCTGCTTTATAGAAAATTTCTTTTCTATTGTAAAAGTAAGGACTTTCTAAAACAATTCCACATATATAGAAGGGAATTACATCTAACTCAACCTCATCTACAAATGTTGAACCAATGGAAAACCTAAGTTTACATTGTCTAGTCACTTGTAGATTTGCTTTATCACATAACCAACCCAATGGATATGGCTTCATGTGAGTTGTGGTTAGTAATCCCAGTTTCTTTACAGTTTATTCAGAAATTAAGTTTACTTGTGTGCCACTATCAAACAAAGTATCAATATTTGATGCTTGGAAATAAATCTAATATGGAAAAGCTCATGTCTTCTTCTCTCATTTTCTTCACTATCAATAGTTTGGGAAGAATTACTAGAAGATGGTTCAGAATTTTTACCTTGTATACCTATGGCTGCGATGGTCGTTTCATCACTTGAGACTGAACCCAAATCTTTTTGAACAACAACAACAACTTTCTTCTTCTTGCCATCGAACTTCTTGGGTTTCAGCTCTGGATGCAAAGACCAACAATGTTCATCATCATGTCCATCCTTCTTGCAATGAGTGCATGAAGGTTTGGTGTTTTGTACAACATTGGCCTTCCTCTCTTTCCATTTCTGCTTCCTCCTTTCCTTGTTCTTGTTTGCAGTGGGCTTGGATGGTCCCCCAATCTCTGGGTTCACATTCTTGCCTCTAGCCTCTATGTGAGTAGCTTGAACAGATACTTCATCTATGCTAGTAGGGTTAAACATGAGAATGGTGTGTCTCAAATAACTATGTAGACCACCTATATACTTCAACAAAATTTCAGGTGAGTCTAAATAAATGCCTAGAATCAAAACTCTTTTTTTCTAAACCCTTGGGTGTAACTTTGTACACTTTGCCCTTTCAATTGGCAAAGAGTTTTCCAACTCATCATATCTTGCTACATATAAGTTAGTGGATAGAATTGTTTTTTAATTGCATAAACAAATTCACTCCAAACAGAAAGAATTTTACCATGCTTTTTCAAGTTAGCTTGTGTCCTACCTTCCCACCATACCAAGGCAGTTCCTCCAAGGCGTACGTTGGCCAGCTAAATTTTACTCCTGTCTGAGTCAAGATTTTGCACCATGCAATACACATCAATCTACCTAATCTAGTTATATAACTTCTATGCATTTAGCTCTCCATCATATATTAGCAAATCAAATTTAACATCTAATTTAATCAAAGATGTTTTCTTCTTTTTATTTTCAGGGATATCATGAGGGGTGGGTAGAGGAACCTTGTTTCCTTTCCCTTTGCCTTCAGAATGGCCATCTATAAGAGATTCTTTTGTTCCCTTGTCTTGTTTGGAAGTGGAAGAATCTTCATTTTGACCTTTCTTAAATTCTCTATACATTTCTTCTACCATGGCTCTCATGGTCATGAAACTGTCCATGAACTAAGGCTTTGATTCCAAGGGAACTTCTTCTGACATTTTCCTCTTAGTATAGACTCTACCAATTTCTGGGTTAGTTTCAACCAATCCTCCTTCTCCTAATTGAAGCTTTGATCTAGTTAGCATTCAAAAACAGTCCAACACAAGCTTTTCTAACCTTAGCAACCTAAATCTTTGATACCACTTGATCTGTAAATGAGATCTAAGACAATTAATAAGGTATTACAGACTTATGTGCATGGATTAGTCTATGTCATTATATGCAATGGATCGATAAGATTGCGAAATGCATAGACAATTAAGCAGTAATAGAACGTAATAGATAACACATGACACAACAAATTTAATAAGGAGTTCACCCAATACTCTTGGGCTACATCTCCTGGTCCAGCCTTCAGTGGTGGCCTCTCTATTATGTCTTCAATCAGAGTTTTGTTTACCACAGTGAGCTCAAGTTGAGCTTCAGACACAACAGAATATAACAATAAGAGTTTACTTGAATGTCTCAATTTCTCTATGAGTACACAGACTCCCCTAATGCTCTCTATCCCAACTCTGTCTTGACATTTGCCTCAATACTGCTCTCCATCAGTTATGCTCTCCATCTGTGGCTTTTAAAGCCAACTGCACTGCCTATGCATTTCACATCCTTGGCTCTCAGTCTCCTTGGCCTCTAAATGCTTAGAAACCCTCTGCCATCATTATTCAATCATTGTTTAACATATGGAGGGGAGGTGGCCACCTATCCATAATGCCAGAGTGCACAGGTATCTAAAATTCTTAAGACAGTCATGCTCTGTTAAAAACACAGGGAAAAGTATTTGAAATGGATAAATCTACCAAAAACTCATATATCGGACTTAAAATATTGTTTAATATTGTTGATAAACCCTTTCGGGTCCGCAACATCACATCGACGCTTTTCTCTTTGGTTTTTTGTTTTTTTGGGGAAGTGCAATTTACAAAGGAAAACATAGTTTTCTGGACTTCAAGATATATGCAATCCTGCCTATTAGATTATCGGGTCTATAATATTGCTTCCCTGATGGGTATCAGCCCCGCCCCACTTCATAGTTCCGATGCGATGTGGTGATGCGATATATCGCAATCACTCATCGCAATAACCCTCGAGCCATTATAAAGTGCTCCTATAGTCCCCCCGATAGTGATCTACTGATCTAATACGGGCCATCGATCTACATGCTTGATTGACGGTCTCGATTCACTTTGGCAATCATTGTCGCCAGTCTTATGTGGATCCTGCTGAACTTTGCCCAAAGGTTACCACTGATTGCGATGGCTGATCTGATCTGGACCGTTGATCAGCCATATCAAAGGGCTACTGTGCGTCACTTGTCTCACTTGCAATTACTCTGTTTTTTCACGATTTCATGGGTTTTGGGCCTCACCCTACTAAGGGTGTCCCCCTTATGATAATTTTGATATTTTAAGGGATTTTTTTTAACCTTGGACATGATTTTTAAAATATTCATGAAGACTTAAAGGGCATTCTTGGATCCATTTGGATCAGTTGAGGCAGTACGGTCTTTGTTTCACAGGTTTCACATTCAGATTTAGGGTGATATTCATGACACCCAAGTCTCCTATTATCCCTTTTAGATTGGAAAACTTCATGGGGAATAGGTCCCCATTCTTTCCCATGTTTTTTTTGGCAAAACATTCATGTCGGACCCCAGATCCAAGATAACTTGGTCCATTTCGTATTCCCTTATCTGTGTTGTGAGTCTCATCTCATGTCTAGTCCTTGCCTTATGCTTACCAATCTTTTTGACTACGTGCAGTTCGCCATAAGCATTGTCCTTGCTAGCGCATCGATTGATCAGTTCCTATAGTCCCTTCACATCCTTACTATCACGGAGTAGTTTCATGCAGGTCTCCAAGAACGTGGTAATCATGGATGGGTCCATTTCTTCAACTAGTTTTCCCTGACTTCCTGAGGTAGAGGCCTCAGCGAAACTTTTCTTTGCTTCCATAAATGTTTCTTTTGTGTATTCTAGATCAAACCTGATCTCCTTTTCCGATGCTTTACAGAACCACTCACCCTCTGCAGGCTGCTTCCCCTTATCCTCACTAGTCGTTATACCACTTTGTAGCATAATTTTTACCTTAGGGTCTTCCTCGTGAGGCTCTACCCTCATCATCTGTAGGTTCTAAGTCGGCTGCGGAGGCTATGCCCCCTTCTCGCAAATCTTAGCCAATAATATAGGGTAATCTTCAGTCGTATGGTCAAACTGAGTACAATAGCGACATGATAGTTTCATCGGATTCGGGTAGTCTCTCACGTAGTTTCCTGGTCCTCCAAAGTTGTAACAAATAAGCTACCCTCGGCCTCTACCAGACCCCCCTCGACCTCAGCCTTAGTCGCGCCCTTGATACTCACCTCATGCTCCCCCAACACCTTGGTCCAGAGGCCGTGTTTCTGCTTGCACCTTGTATGCAGGTGTCTTGTCCATCATTAATTTGTAACTACAACAATTGCGCTCATCATGACCTACTAATTGACAGAAATGGTAGAAGAGTTGTTGTGGTGTATGTAGGAATTTCTACAGTAAATGGCAATTGTCAGTCACATGTTTCCCAACTACCTGGCATATAGCACACCATGGTGTGGGCCCTATACTTAGCCCTGTTGCAGCCTCTATCCTTAGAGGCATTGGTCCCCTTGCTACAACATATTTCATGAATACTAGATAGTGATCCTTGTCATGCCCCTGACCTTTGCATTTCAGGCACTAGACTTCATCATGTGCCTCTAGCCAGGTTGTTCTGTCTTTCTTTAGACTTTGCATTTCGAGGCAAAGGTTCTGCAACTTCATGTGAATCTGCTGAACCCTCAGATTAGCATCCTACATTGGTGTCTTATGCAGTCTCATCGCGATTCCCAGAGATTCTGCCTGGGTCCCAATCTTTTGTTGTGATAGCGCAACCCTTAGGTGGGGTAGGAGCGAGGCCACAAACCATTCACGGTGCTGCCCATCAGTTAGGTTCATGTTGGCTTCATGGATCATACACTTCAATCTTTGATCCAAATCCTAGGATTTCTCCCCAAGTTTCATCATGATCTCCTTGAATCCCACAATGGATTGTGTTTGAGACTTAGACCCAATAAATTCCATATTCAGTGCATTCTAGATATCTACCAATGCGGATGTCAGGTTATTAGTTCTGTACTTAATGTACCACGTTAGTGCGCGGTCCTACAAAGAACTAACCAATCTTTCTTTCTTCATTTGATCATCCGTGATACTCTGAGATTCCCCTATAGCCTTTGCAATGAACCAAAACTGGTCCGGATCTTCATTTCCTACACCCTTGAATATAGGTAGCTTTACGGAGTTTGCCATGTTGAACAGTGGTGGAGGTGGTGGCGGTGTGGGAAATGGGGTAAGTGGTGGAGGTGAGGATGGAGGCAGTGTAGGTATTCACGAGAAACCTTGTCTTATCACTTGAATAATGGTCAGCATAGAAGCCTGCACTACTCCTTCATCGTCACTCAAAGGAGGCTCAATTAGCAAGCTATGCTCAGGATATTTTCTTCCTCCATCCCTAAAAGACCTTCCACTCTGCGTAGCTCCAAACATCAAGGTAACTGCATGACTCACTTCTCACACAAGAGCATCTTAATCCAAGTATTTAGTGATTTCAAATACTTACCTTGTGGCCCCTTTAAGAAACGGTGCTCTGCTTCATTGTAGCTGACCGAGGTATCAACCATGAACTCTGTAACAAACCCTCCTATGATATGGTCAAGCCAATGATTGACAACGTGTGCAATCTTATCTTCAGAGGCTTCCAATTTCCTTACTAATTATGGAGTCCATATAATTGGACCGTCAAGCCTCCACCTTCGCTAGCCATCTTCCAACTTCGCGATCCACTCATATAATTCAACTGGGAAAGAACAAAAGAAGATTTAATGAATTTCTATGTATAGATATCTGTCCAACCACTCTTCCTTTGTCAATTGTGGATACCTGTTCTCTTGCGCCACGAAATCATGGATCTTACTATCTAACCAATGTTTAATCTCCTTCTTAGTTGGATTCCAGTGATGCAACATCACACATCTCGTTATGCAGATCCCAGTCTCGAGAACAAACCCATTTGTTGGCTTGATGGGCCCTGACTTAGGTTCAACATTTAGTCAGCCAAGAAAATCCCTACACTACTGGCCCTCTCGGCATCAATCGGCGTAGCACAGACTGAAGTCTCACTCGAAGAAGTATGGGGGGATGCAGGAACCAAGTTTTCACACCCTGAGATGGTTGTGATGTGGCTTTTATACATTAACCCTACCTTCGCATAGATTTATAAGCCTTTATGGCTTATCGATGTACTTCTCTATTAGTTTTTAGAACCTCTGTGAAGGTATGCGATCGTCCTTCATGTAACTCTAACAAGCGATATTAGCACTTATGTGTCTCTATAATTACTTTGTTGTATAGTTCTCTGAATTATCTTAAGTTTTCGCCAATTATATCATGCAATTTAGATTATTTTTGCATAAACATATATCTCTACTTGCATTCATATAACAAAGGAAACATATAGATTCGCGCATCAATTTAGCAATAAAACCTAAACCCAGTTCTTAACATAACATAATTGCATGCAATTGGCAAAAGTAAAGTACACCACAATTTTAGAACACTCTTCCTTGTTGATGATCCAGATGTTTTGTACAAAATTTGACTACCGTGTGCACACAACTGTAGGAGTCCATGCAATCAGCTGTGGACTTCTACCCTAGGCCTCTGTGCACTCAGCTGCAGAGCCTTCTTCCTACGCTAAGACTCTCACTCTTAGCCCCTTTACAGACTCATCAATGACTCAACATAACTTAAACAAACTTACCAAACTTACTTAGACTCCTAAGGCCTGCTTTTTATACAATCCCATGGTCCACGGACCAAGGGTAGGTCTCATCAAGCCAACACAAGCTATCTAGACTAGGGGCATAAACCCTTTTTGACTCTTGATATGTTCATGCTCCGCGACCATAAAATGTGGAGACTCTACATTTCTTTATACAAAATTCGGGCCTTTTGCCCAAAATTTGGGTTTCTAACCCCAAAATTGACCCAAGGGGACCCATTCCCAACATTTCTCATAAAGGATGTCGACATTTTGTGGAATAGAAAGTGTGAGCAGGCCTTTTTGAAGTTGAAATGTTATGTATTAGCAGCTCCAGTTTTACGAGGACCTAATTGGGGACTATCGTTTCACATACCTATCAATGCATCTGATATTGTTGTAAGTGTTGTTTTGGGCAACTGGAGGATAGGAAACCTTATGCTATTTACTACATAAGCAAAAATCTAACTTTGGCTGAGCTCAACTACATAGTGATCGCGAAGGAATTCTTAGTAGTCGTGCACGACATCAATAAATTGACATTATATCACTGCGTATCAAGTATTTGTACATACTAACCACTTTGCCATTCATTTCTTAATGAACAAGCCAATTACCAATGGTAGAATTACACACTGGTTATTGTTGTTACAAGAATTTGATATCACAATTATCGATAAACCTAGAAAAGATAATGTAGTCGCTGATTTCCTTTCTTGGTTACCTATTGATGACAATTAAATTCCTACCGAGGATTCTTTCCCTGATGAATATCTCTTTTCTATTTCTACTTACTCACCTTGGTATGCAGATATAGCCAATTATCTTGTTGTAGGGAAGTTTCCACAATATTTTTCCTCAAAGGAGAAAAGAAAGATTATATATCAAAGTGCTACCTATACCTAGATAGATGGGAATCTCTATCACACTGGACTAGATTTCTAGATTAGACGTTGTGTTAGAGAAGATGAGATCTTTGACATCCTTAAGGCTTGTCATGAGGAACCTTGTGGAGGGCACTTCACAAACAAGCAGACATGGTTCAAAGTCCTTTTGACAAGGTATTATTGGCCAACAATATTTTAGGATGCCAAGAAGTTTGTGAAAGGATGTGATAGTTTCCAAAGGGTGGGGCAACCATTGTAATCAGATGAGATGTCGTTATAGCACCAAATCATCTTAGAACCTTTTGAGAAATGGGCCCTAGATTTTGTGCGACCAATTAATCCTTCATCTAGATAGAAATCTGACATCTTGGTCTGCATTGACTATGTCACAAAATGCGTTGAAGCAAAGGCACTAACCAGAGCCATGAAGCAAGTTGTTTTAGACTTTCTATTTGAAGACATCTTCATCCAATTTGGTATACCCAGGGAGATAGTCACATATGGAGGGCCCCAGTTTACATCCCATATGATCCAGAAGTTGGTTGAAAAATATACAATCCATCATAGAATCACAAAACCTTATCATCCATAAGCAAATGGACACGTGGAAATCACTAACAATGTCATTGAGGGGATCCTTACCATGACCGTGGCTAGTCATTTAAGGAATTGGGCTGAATTACTTCAAGAAGTGTTGTGGGCATACAAGACTACATGGAGGAATACCATGAGATTCTCACCATATGAACTTGTGTATGGAAAAAATCCCTTATTCCCTATTATGTTTGAAATCAAGACACTGAGAACCACATTACAGGTAAATTTGGATTTGGCTACAACACAAAAGCAAAGATTGAACCAACTCAATGAATTGGAGGAGAAACAACTAGTGGCTATCCAGCAAACAGAGATTATCCAACAGCAAATAGCTAAATGGCATGACAGATTCATAAAGAAGAAGAAGTTCCAGAAGGGAGATTGTGCTCTCTTATATGACTCAAGATTCAAAGACTTCAAGGGTAAGATCTGCATCAGATGGCTATGTCCCTATGAGGTAGATGCAGTCTTTGACAATGGGACTATAAATTTGGTTACCATTGACAGTGAGAGGACACCATTGCTTGCAAATGGACACCATCTTTAGTTATATCACAAACCTGCTTCGAGGGATTCATTCGTCAACATTGTCACAAATTCGGATCTTCAGATTACATGAACAGGGGAAAGCCCCCCTATGCTACCAAAATTATAATTTTTCAATAAGTGTAACAACTGAAAATCAATCATGGTTGGTAGTTGTTACACCTTCAAAAAAAAATAAAAAGAATCTGGCTATGAAAACATTTTTCTGGCTCAGACAAACAATTTTTGTAGCAATTGAAAACCACTTTGTGGCAACTGTTACACACTCTGTAACAACATTTGTTATTTCAAGCGTACTTTACAATAATGTTGTTACACAACCTTTTTCTTTGTTTTTTTTGTAAAAATTAATAATACATAATAGTTTTCTTGGTTGTTACATGTGTAGCAGCCGACAAATTCTAGAGATAATTCGAGTAAGTTATTTATTGCAATAGACAACATGCATCATCATGGTTCAGAAAACAATTGTCGTGATCACCAGAGTTAAGTTCTCGTGCCTCGCCACCAACAACTTCTCCCCATGTCACCCAGGTATGTCATACAAAGGTAATATCGTTATCCACTTTTATTTAGTAATTATGGAAATTTAACATGATATCCCTTTTGACGGCTAAGGTCGGCTGTCACATTTAAGCTGGGGGGGGAATTATATTGCGACATTACCTTTGCATTACCTGTGATTATTTAAAAAAACCGCAATTAAAGCATGGTCATCTGGTAATCATTGTCACTTAATGACTGATAATACCAAAAAATAAAATTATACCTCTGACTAGACCTCCCATAACCTAGCATTAATAAGGTAACATTACTGCACAGTACAAACCATGATTACAAATATTAATTTGAAATTCTCACCTACACCACCCTACCATTTACCCCTGTTGGAGCATTGCATCCCCATTCAGAGTGCTCAGAGAAGTGGAAAAGAATAGTTGCAGGCTGAAACAGCTAAGTAATGTGCCGACTGCTCTGGAATTTCTAAAGGATGGGAAAAGGAAGAAAAACAAAATTAAATTTGTGTAGCGATTGGTGGAGCAAAAATTAGGCATGAACCAACAAAGGCTTTGGAGAATTTCACCGAATCATGTCAGATTTTTAAGGATGCAGGTTGGTTTTGTTCTTCCAAAGACTGGAGGGATCAGATGAGGGAGTTTCCATGGAATTCACGAAGAATTTAGAGAGAAATTAGATGGAGGTTAGGGGATTAAAGCTGGAGGTTACAGAAGAGGTGATTTCCCAAGTGACAACATTACCAATGGAAGGAAAAAGGTGGTTTAACAGGAAAGTTAATGACCCCTCTTTGAAGGAGGGGTTCCTCTAAGGGGAGGAACAATTGGTGAAGAAAGGGAGAGGATTGACAGGTTGTCACTTCCCCAGCCATGGGCTGATATTGCCCTTTACCTCATCAAGTACATCACCTATGAGGAAAGGGCAACAATCATGTTCAATTACCACTTTCTATTGCTAAACCACCTTCGGCATTGACAACTGATAAATATTCCCTACTTCTGGCTAGGAAACATCAAGCATATGGCCACAGCCGTAAAAAAAACTGTGCATCCAGAAACATGAGTCACCAACCATGGCCTGACTAAGGATGGTGTTTTGAAAAGATGTTGCTATTACCAGAGCTATAGAAATGGAAGCAACATGCACTCTCTCTACAAGAGTGGGAGATCTCGCTCAAGGCACACAAAGGTATGATGGATTCCCTTAGGGAAAGGTGGTTAAAGGAACAATGGGAGAGAGAATGGGAAGGACGAAGACATAAGGAAACCATGAAGAAAAAGGAAAAACAACTGTAGTTGTTATAGCGGCAGGTATTGGATCTGATGAATGAGAAGAAAAAGCTTCGTGATCTTGCCTTGAACCTACTAGCATGCAGGCGGTTGTCCCCATCGTATCCAGTTTTCCTTTGGGAATGACATTATTTATTTTAGTTCAAAGAAATTTTTGAGAATAGGTCTTATTTGGGTTCTTCTACTCGAAATTTTCTTGAGATTTTTCACACTTGCAATTTTGATGAACAAATCTTGCTTTGCGAGCTATTTTTGCATAACGTCACGTGTGAGTATGTCAACACAAAAATGGTAGCAAGTGTCTTCTCCTATATGGGATATTTGCAGCTGCAGGCTTTTCTTTTGTTTATTAGAAACCAAATCGAATGGCATCTGGCTGTGAAATCAAATGAAACTAATGAAGAAAGGACAACGTTATGGGTTAGAGCAGAAACATGGAAGGTTAATGAACTCAGGCGTGAGTTTAAGTTGTTCCTGAGCACTTGAGAGATTAAAGGGAACAATCAGCCATCTATAGGAAGAGGATTTTGAGGATTTGCCTCAATTTGCATGCACAGATGAAAAGTCAAGCACTAGAAGGATGCCTTAAATGCACCGAAGCTTATAGCGTTGAGTTGCAAGAAGGGGATCCTTTTGAATACAAATATTTCATGATTGTTGTTATGCGGGTGCCCGAGTATGCTCAGATCGTGCAAACATTGGGGGCATTTTGGATCGGGATCAGATTTAAATTTCCTTTGATTTGGTTATCAGTAGAACAATATGAGTCAGACTACCACCTATGTGATTATGAAGAAGAATCATGGCCATGACATTTGATGGCCACTTAGGGGTATAAAGCTTCGGGTGAAGACACTGCTAGTGATTACAATTTTACAAACTTTCATCAGGGATATAGTAGGAGAAGCTAAGGTTCTGCATGGGGACATGCATTTGCTTTAGTTGGGGGGAGATTTTGGGTGTGACTTTTTACCTATTTTCTACACCTTCTTTCCCCAGTTTTGATCCTCTTATCCTCCAGGCCCATGAAACTTTACATGATTACTTTCCCTTTTTCTCATTTATATAACTTGTTCCACTGTCATGTTATTTTTCCATGAATTGCTGAATAATATAATACTATATTCCTTTTTGTGGCTAACTGGGGTGAGAATTGGAGGAGTATTTTGAAAGCTCTTCTCTTTTTCAGGTGTTTCTCACGGGAACAAGGTTATGAAGTAAACAGGTAGCACTGATCGATTTTAGAGTAGGGTAGAGAAGTTTGTTGTTACACCTTGTATGTTGTTACAGGTTGCTGTTACACACTGAATGTTGTTATAGGCTACTGTTACACTACGTGCTGATAAAGAGGACCATTGTTACACCAAGGGTGTTGTCGCTAGTGATTGTCATTACATCCCGAACTGCTATTCACTCGCAGGATGTTGCTACACCAGAGCTAGCAAGTTGTGGGTACTATTCCACATAACAATTGTCGGGTTTTAGGAATTGCTTATTTTAGAAGCAACAAACCCAAGTGGTTGCAATCTTAACCAATGTATCTGAGAAGTATTTGTATTCAAAAATAGGTTGTAACTACTTTTATTTTTTATCAGCATGAGAATAATGAGATTCTCATGACTGATCTATTCCTAATTTCGGGCATGTAATAATTATAAAAGAAACTCGATTTCCTATGTACAAGGAAGACATATAGAAAAGCATTGTTACTCTTCTCTTGTAACTCTAAATTATTTTTAATAGTAAAATCACTACGCTGATGCTCTTACTACTCTTCATCTGATTCTTTAATTAATCTTGTGTTATTCATGTGCCTTTGCTAGGGAGGAAGGGCCCTCCTCTTTAGCAGTCACTGTAGTAGTAGAAGTAGTGTACATTATTATTTCTTTTATTTTCATATGGTTTTCTACTGTTGCTATACAAATTTTGAAATGCATCCGCTTATGTTCCAGATTATATTATGCTATTACACTGGTTTGATTAAACATAATGATAGTGACCAGCTGGTGTAGTCATTAGTTTATTGTGTGGCGTGCCTTTACTCTGGTAATTGCGAAGTATGATTTCAAATCTCTGGAGTGTTTTAATTTCTACATGAATCAGTTGATTTTTTCAATTGATTTAGTGACATCTTTTACTATTTTTTCTATTTTTCATTCTTGGTTGTAGTGTATCGACACAAACAGTGCGAACTCCATTGAAACAACAAGACCTACCCTGGGTTGATAATTAAATGTTGTAGTCTCAGTCAATTAGGATTGATTAAAACAACACTACAGTGGGGGCTAGACTTCAATGGAGAGATACATCCCACTTCCAACAATGAACACAAGTGGATCCTTACAGCCACAAACTATTTCACCAAGTGGGTGGAAGCAATGCTGACTAAGAATGCTACTGACACTGTAGTGAAAATTTTTCTAGAGGAGAACATCTTGGCCAGGTTTGGATGTCCTGTAAAGGTAGTTTCTAATAACACCCAAGCTTTCAAGTCTGCAAAATTTAACACCTTTTGTCAGAAGTTCAACATCAAGGTAGGACACTCCACTACCTACAATCCTCAAGGAAATGGATTGGTTCATTCTTCCAACAAAATGATGGTGAGGATCCTAAAGAATACAATTGAAGAGAGCCAAAGAAATTGGGATTCACAACTAAAATTTTCACTATGGGCAAACCAACTCACTCCAAAAATATCTACAGGTAAATCTCCTTTTGAGTTGGTCTATAAAAAAGTTGTTGTATTCCCTATTCAGCTTGCTGTGCTCGTGGCTAAGATGTTACAAGACACAAAAGAATAACCCAACTCCCTAACTAGAAGGATACATCAATTGGTGGAGCTCCAGGAGACCCGAGAATAGTTAAATCATAGGTTAAACAACTACCAGCAAAAAATGGAGTCCTTGTTTGATCAAATGTCCAAAGACAAACCACTTCATCCAGGAGATCTAGTTTTAAGGTGGGATGCAAGAAGACAAGAAAAAGGAAAACATGGAAAATTTGACCCCTTATGGTTTGGACCTGTTGATGGTGTTGGACACGCCAAAATTTAGGGGATCTCCCTGGTATGAATTCCCAACTAGACCTCACACTTTGGATTAGGAGTCCCATATGATACGATGGACCGGTTGCCATTATCTTATAGATTTTCCTTAGCTCTTATTGTTCAACACATGAGAGTGTTATACTTGTAACTTCAAGAAAGCGAGGTGAATATGCCTAGTGAGTGCGTAATGTAACTTTGTCTTTGAGTTATCTTATTGTAAGGGAGAGGGTAAAAGTGAGCTTCTAGATGAGAGGTAGTAGTACCACCTAGGGAGAGACACACGCAAAACAATAAGGGTCTTTCCAACATCCAACGGAATAGTCCACAAAGGATGCGGCAGTTGTTAAAACCAAAGTGCAAGGGAAAACACATACACCATCGAGCGGAGTATTCCACATGAGGGTGACTGTCATTAAAATCATGAAAACACAAGAATGATCTATTTAATGTCTAGCGGAGTAGTCCACACAGATGAGATAACAATGATGAAAAATACAACACATCTTCAACAATATAAGTACTAAAATAACCAAATTAGTTCAACTATCTTAGTACAGGTTAAGAAAACATGCATTACAAATGTTTAAAGAATAGTCTTACAAACGGATACAAAACATGCGTGAAAATGTGCTAGCCTAAGATAGGCTTCTGAATTAAGCAAAAGTTCCAAGACACATATATACACCATACATCACTAGCCCCGATAGTGGGACATTGGAGCCACTCCTAGCTCCTCAAAGAACAAACTACAGATTCTCAAGGCTATGTGGGAGGAGCCAAGGTGAAAAGTACTTTGCTCATACAATGAGGGGGTATATATAGCCAGGGGGAATACTTGACCCTTGTGACTCTTTGACTTCCCTCATGAATGTTTGGCTTCCTATGAATTTTCAACTTACATGACTTTTCAACTTCATATGTGTGTCTCTTAGACTTCCACATTACATTACATTTGATTACAACAAGTATGGCCCATAGTAGTTATTTTCCCTCGACAACTCATGACATAACTCGACATGACACTGCTGACATGTACTGGCTGACTGTGGTGTCTATGTCAAGCTACTAAGCTCCTGAGTGATCGGTGTGATCTCAGTGTATCATGTCTTCACCTTTGCATGGCAAAGTGTGCGGGGTCTTCGATGGTCTTTCTCTTTTCTTGATGGTGCACGTGTTTGTGTCCCTTTTGCTTGCTACTCGATGTGTTTGGTACGTTCATTCAACTGTGAGCAAGTCTTCTAGCATGCGCTCCTTCTTCATCATGTTCATCATCGTGCCATCTTTCATCAATGTACATGTTCATGCAATCACTCATGACGAGATGAAATCAAATCCAAAAACCTCCTAGTCTAGCATGATGCATTGTTTTCCATTCTGATCGCATGTGACCGGGAGGGAGGACAAGGCACTAAAACTACACAGAGCACCCTCAGGTCGGGATGAGAGGCTTCACAGAACTATCAGGAAAAACTGTGCAGATGTCACTGGGAGGCATATTTGTGCAATCCGGGACAACAGTGACAACTGCAAGGTAGAATCCAATAGGGAAAAACTGTGCAGTTCCTAGGAGGATGAAATGCAGTGTGTCGAAAGGAAATTTTGGGAAATTCTACGCAGTTTTCAGGATGAGGACTAGGTAGGTCATCTAGGGGTCTAGCTGGGAACCTGTGTAGTTTCTCCGAGGAAGACAGAGAAGGTAGTACGAGGCATTGGCAAACATTTCTGCATAGTTTTCCAAAGTATGGTTGGACTGTGCTACAGGGAGCTATTGGTCACAACTATGTAATTTTGAGGGACAGTGTCAGGTAGGTATCAGGGACCTTCCCGACACAACTGCGCAGTTTTCGGGATGAGTGTAGAGCGGGGAAACAGGGTGAGTGCCAGTCAAAACTGCACAATTTTTAGAGACATAGCAGAGAAATCTTTCAGTGGGGCCTGCTAGTCAATTCTACGCAATTTCTTAGAACAATGCAGTGTGAGGAAGAAGAGGCCTAACTCACATGATTGCGCAATTTCTGTAGGAAGTGTAGGGCAGGCAGTTGGGCATGTCTATGCAGTTTTGGAGAGTAGTGCAGCCTGGGGTTACAACGCAATTCAGGTTTCCAGTAGGCTAGAGGGAGGCTTGATGAGTGATCTTGTGGGAAGCGCATATTGGATTAGACTTAGGTACAAGTTTTATGCAGTTGTGGGAGACAGTCATCTTGCTCACTTCTAGGATTTTGTAGTGCAGGCTGCCCTAGAGGACAACCTCAAGCTTAATGTAGTTTGAGGCAGCAGAGCAGGGTCACCAAGAGCTAAAATTGTGCAGTGCAACTCAGTTGGGGTCCGGTTGAAGGAGGGTTGTCTGGTCGAAAGATTTTCAGGAAAAATGGCTGTGTGAGAGTAAGTGAACTTGTGCATACATGAAATTGTGATCAGACACTTAACATGAATCGATGATAGGACACCTCACACCAACAAGACAAACATATGCTTAATGAGATTGTCTTAAAGGTTAAGAGTGACAAGTGCAAAACTTGCACGACAATGTTTACAACTTTGTGTGTGAGTATGACCAGTGTTCAAAGAGAAAAAACAACTCATGCAGACAAAGACAAATGTTCAAAATTGTTAGAACAAGATTGCAAGAATGACATATAAATCAACATGCCAAAATATGACTGGTGGTTGATCAAGCAAAAAGGGTGTAAAGACTCGACAAGAGCTAGTGGAATGAGCTTGAGTGTTTGCAACCATCAGGGAAAAAAACCAAAAAAGGCTCTGAAATTTGGATGCATGCCAAAATTTTGGAGGGTTTTGTACCTACTACAACATGTGGTGACTCACTAGTTGATTACCAACTTCTCTGTTTCGATTCATTTTCAGCACAGGGCCTTGTCCTTTTAGGGAGTATTGATTCATTGTCTAGGTTACTTTGGCTTCCCCACTTACCCCGTGTACAGACAGTGTTCACCTTGTACCAACTAAGTCAAACACAACAAAAGATTCAAATAGATCACAAATTTTCAAAATCAGGAAGGGTAGTTTGGCTCGTGAGCTTAATATTTTCAGAGTATAAGTTTTCACCTCTAGTGTTTCTCTGTTACCGACAAGCCTAGACAGTACCTTGATGGAGTCACGCAGGAACTCAAGCATTGCTCCACTGCCAATGAGCCTAGTCAATACCCCGGTGGAGTGGCCTGCTTCACCTCTCTACGCAGGAAGCCTTTCTCTTCTTTCACCTTTGTATTATTTGGAGAGAGGACTATGCATAGGCACTTATTTATTTTTGGGGCAGAAGAGGGATCCCGACTTATTGAGAGAAGAAGAGTTTGTTCTTGTTATCACTCCTCCAGATCTCCAAGGCCAAGGAAGAGTCTAGCTGAGGTAACCACAAACCAACATTTTAACTTGGTGGCTAGCCCTACCAAGCTGGAGAGGGCTCTCTCCAAAGGATCAAAACCAAGAGGGCTGGATAGATTAGGGCTTTAGGCTAGATATGATGTGCAGAGGTTGTTTAATTTGATTTGGTGGGGTTGTTGGAAGAGGATTAGGTCAAAGACACTAGGTCAAGGAAAATAAGGGTATGATTGCAAACATTTGATGGAGCAAGGTAGGTAGGCACTCAAACACTTTAAGGTTCTGAAGTGAGATGTATAAGACATGTGAGGTGTAGAAAGAGCAAGACAAGCATGTATTCTTTCTAAATTGAAGAAATTGGACAAATTATGAAGATTTCCCGAAAAAAGAGCATATAAGATGTATTCTGCTCATCTACATGAAAATCAACATATCATAGAAGTGAAGTGAAATATGGGAGTACAAAACATTCAAACATATGCAACATAAGAAGAAAGTAAGTAAAAATTCCATAACACAGGTATTCCATCAAAATAGCTGCAACTCTTTCATTAAATTCTACCAAATAATGATTACACTAGTGTCTCTAATAAATAGCCAAACATACAATTAATTCCCAACCCTTTCTTACTTCAAATGATGAAGTATTTATACAAATTCTAAACTAAAATATCTTGATAAAAATATCAATATCTAATTACAAATATCCTAAACTATTTTTCACAAATAGATATGAAATGTTGGACATTAAAAACTAATGCATCTACTTGGCACTATCATTATAGATTTTTGTTGATAAGGAAGAGAAATTCAAATTTGATTGCAACTCTTAGTTGATGAGGTGGCTAACTATCTTTGAACATTTTCCTCCCGAAATCCTGCAAAATAGGGTCCAATCATCCCTTTGTATATCTCAATTGGAGATATATCTATAAAAAGTGAGAGAAGTTATTATAGATAAATATAGTATTGAGATAAATGGCTCTCATTTTCCCAAAATTCAGCTCCAGTTGTTCCCAATATTCACTAGAAAATGTTGGCTAAAACAGGAATTTACACAGTCCGAAACATAGGTTGTACATATGTACATGTATCTCTCATTTTATAATAGATGTGTAAAATTTGAAGTAGGTTATTGTAATTTGGCATATTGGGAACACAAACCTCCTCCAGTTTCTCAAGATTCATCTCTGATTGGCCACAGTATGTTCTACAAAAGTATGGCTAAATAGGATAATTTGGGAAAATATGTTTGCAAAGCTTCATCTGTATATCCCAAACAATAATAGACGTTAGAAAACCGAGAGAAATTTGCATACATGAGGATGTTTGAAGAAGAAACCTCTTTTAGTTTATGAAAATTCATCCTCATTGGTTTGGAAACCATGTTTGAAATCCATATGGCGTATAGGAAAAAGCATAGTTTAAACTGATCATTAGACCGATGAATGATGTGGATGCGGGAGGTGACATGGTAGTTGGGGAATGGAGGGTAACATAACCAGGAGTGCTGATCCAAATTGGATCCTAGAACATTCTTTAAGTTTTAATTAACTCTTTCAATTATGCCAAAAATATTCAAGTCTTAAAAGGATTGAGCTATTAGAAGGAATCCTCGTGATAGTTGTAGATTGTGACCAACATGGAGCAACGAGGACCCTTGGTCAAGCGCGCAAACCAAGGACCCATGGTAACGTGCATTGGGGGAAAACTGGGAAAGCCGAGAGCTAGATCAGAGAACGGGAGCAGATTCTAATACGCGATTAGTGATAATTGCGTATCACAAGGCGTCCCCCTCAGTGACGGAGAGCCCCAAAGCACTTGGACCCGAAAAGTTTATAAAACACGGAAAAGTAATGGTTTCAGTTTTGGTGGAGTAGGATTCCACAAAAACTAGGTAGGATATCAGAAGGGCCTCAAGGCGGTAAGCGGTTTATACCAAGTCTTGCCCGATGCCACACAACGAGTGACATGCGTCCAACAGAGGAGAGAGAAAACCGTGCATATCGAACGAGTAACCGTTGAGCTAATTATCTGCCTGATATGCACGATGATTGTGGGATCTGGGGGGTCCAGATCAATGGCAAAGGTGCGTCCCAATGAATGATCAGATTTTATAGATGATAAAGCAAGATTATATGGGATTTGAAGTCCAATATGGACGATTCATTAGCAGGGATTCGTATTTTGTGGGCAATCTTGGAGAAAACGGAAATAACGATCGTTCAAACATTTCCAAGAGAACTGACACTTAGTTAGTTATGAAACAGGTGGCCACCTCCCTGTGAAGTGTTACATAGTGATGATGATGTAGAACAGAGGAATTCAAACGAATAGAGAGGCAGGAGATCTAGAGTGCCGGGAAGCAAAAACGAATAGTCAGAAAGCAGATTGGCTTTAAATCCACAAACTGACAGAAACAAAGCAAGTAGTGAGTTAGCCAAGGTGGAAAGCCAAGAGTAGAGAACAAAGAGAGGAAGCTAAGCTAACTTGAAGGCAACATCGAGCCAGACAGAGCCAGAGAGAGTCAGAGAGAGTTTGTGTACTCCAGAGAGGGCTTGAGAGGTTCAAGTGAACTCCTCTGTACTTACCTGTCATGTATGAGTCTCATATTGGGCTCATACAACTGTGACCAATAGAGGTCGAGTTTCAGTAAGGAGAGTCTGTGTACTCCAGAAAACTTGGGGGATCCAATTCCAGTCCTACTGATTTATATCTATTGAGTGAGGCTCAAATTGAGCTCACTGTTGTAAAAAATCTGCTTTGAAAACATAATAGAGAGGCCATCACTGAAGGCTAGACCAGGAGACGTAGCCCAGGAGCATTGGATGAACTCCTTATTAACCTTGTTGTATTTAAATGTTTTACTATTATGTTTTCCCTAACTTCTTTAGTGTCTATGTATTTTGCAATCTTATCGATCCGTTTCATAAAGTAACATAGGCACACCCATGCACATGAGTCTGTAATACCTTTAATTTTTTGTCCTGGATAAATTCCAGATCAAGTGGTATCAGACCTCTAGGTTACTAAGGTTAGACAAGCTTGTGCTGGATTTTATTGTTGAGTGCTAACTAGATGAAAGCTTAAATTAGGAGAAGGAGAGTTGGTTGAAACTAACCCTGAAATTGGAAGAGTCTATCCTAAGAGGATAATGTTAGAAGAAAGACCCTTCGAATCAGACCCTTAGTTCATGGATAGTTTCATGACCACGAGAGCCATGGTAGAGGAAATGTATAGATAATTTAAGAAAGGTAGAGAGGAAGATGCATCAAAATCCAAAAGAGATAAAGGAGCAGAAGAATCTCTCCTCCATGACCACTCTAAAGGCAAGGGGAAAGAAGAAAAACTTCCCACACCTCCAGTAGCCCTGAAAACAAAAAGAAGACATATTTGATTAAATTAGAAGTTAAATTTGATTTAAACCAATATATGATGGAGAGTTGAATGCAGAGAAGCTAGATAATTGGATTAGACAGATTGATGTTTATTGCAGAGTGCAGAGCATTGATTCAGACAGTAGTAAGATTCAGCTAGCCAGCCTACGCCTTGGAAGCACTGCCTTGGTATGGTGGGAAGGCAGGACACAAAATGACATGAAGGAGCATGGTAAGATTCTTTATGTCTGGAGTGAATTTGTTTCTGCAATTAAAAATCAATTCTATCCATTAGCCTATATGCAACAAGCCATGATGAGTTGGCAAACTCTACGACATTTAAAAGGGCAAAGTGTACAAAGTTACACTCAAGAATTTAGGAAAATAACTTTGATTCTAGGAATTTCTTTAGACTCACCTGAAACTCTGCTGAAGTATATAGGTGGTCTACACAACTACTTAAGACACACAATTATCATGATTAATCCCACTAGCATAGATGAGGTATCTGGTCAAGCTACACATCTAGAGGCTAGAGGCAAGAATATGAACCCAGAAGTTGGGGGATTATCAAAAACCACTGCAAACAAGAATAAGGAGAAAAGAAAACAGAAATGGAAAGAGAGGAAGACAAATACTGTACAAAAGACCAAATCTTCATGCACCCACTGTAGAAAGGATGGGCATGATGATGAACACTGTTGGATTCTGCATTCGGAGCTAAAACCCAAGAAGTACGAGGGCAAGAAGAAGAAGACTGTTGCAGCTATTCAAAAGGATTTGGGGTCAGACTCAGGAGATGAAACAACAATTGCAGCCACAAGTATAAAAGGTAAAAATTCTAAAGCATCTACTAGTAATTCTGCACAATCTACTGATAATGAAGAAAATGAGAGGAAGAGACATGAACTTTTTCATATTCGAGTTGTTTCCAAGCATCAAAAGGTTGATACTTTGTTTGATAGTGGCTCACAAGTAAATTTAATTTTTGAAGAAATTGTAAAGAAGTTGGGATTACTATCCACACCTCACAAAAAGCCATATCCATTAGGTTGGTTATGTGATAAAGCACAACTACAAGTGACTAGACAATGTAAACATAGGTTTTATTTTGGGTCAACATTTGTAGATGAGGTTGAGTTAGATATTGTTCCCTTGGATATATGTGGAATTGTTTTAGGAAGTCCTTACTTGTATGAGAGAAAAGTTATTTTCTATAGAGCTGAAAACAAGTATCAACTCGTTAAATATGGAATCGAATATATTGTAAGAGCTCACAAACTCAAGAATAATTATACTCTCATAAACACAGGGCAGATGAAAAGAATTGTAAATTTGTGCAAACAATTTTTACTGATGGTTGTAAAGGAAAAGAAACCTGATAAAATCAATGTATTTGAGGGTTGTAATGCTAAACAACAAGCTGATTTAGAAGAAGTTATTTCAGTCTATGATATACTATTTCAAGAAACTAAAGGTTTTCCACCCAAAAAGGAAATAGTACATGATATTAATTTGTAGCAAGATGCTCCATTGCCTAACATTGGAATGTACAGGTTGTTTGCTTTAGAGAATGCAGAAATCAAGAAGCAGGTACAAGAGCTGCTCGAGAAGAGTTCATAAGACCTAGCACATCGCCTTGTGGGTCTCCAATTGTCTTGGTGAGAAGGAAAGATGGCTCATGGAGAATGTGCATTGATTACTAAGCACTGAATAAAATAAAAATTTAAAATTGTCATCCCCTTCCTCCAATAGATGATCTATTAGATCAGTTGAAAGAAGCTGTTTATTTTTCCAAGTTGGACTTGCATAGTGGCTACCATCAGGTCAGAGTTGTAGAGCAAGATGCATGGAAGAATGCTTTCAAAAAAAAGTAGGGATTGTATGAGTGGTTGGTTATGCCTTTTGGCTTAACTAATGCTCTTGCTACTTTCATGAGAATAATGAATGATGTACTGAGACCTTTTATTGATGATTTTGTCATTGTATATTTGGATGAAATTATGATATTTAGTAAAACATGGGAAGAACATTTAAATCATGTCAAGTAGACTCTAGATGTTTTGAAAAGAGATAACCTTTATGTTAAGCTCTCAAAATGTGAATTTGGCAAAACATCTTTGAATTATTTGGGTCATATTGTAGGAGGTGGTGAATTGAAGATATATCCCTCTAAAGTTGCAGTCATTGTAAACTGGCCTAAACCCAAATTTTCTACAGAAGTTAGAAGCTTCTTAGGACTAGCACAATATTGGAGAAAGTTTATTTCTAACTTTTCCTTGATTACAGCTCCCTTACATGCTTTAACAGGATTGAACAAGGTGTTTCAGTGGGGAGGCAAACAGTAGAAAGCCTTTGACACCTTAAAAGAAAAGATTAGTACAACACCAGTACTAGCACTACCCGATCTTCAAAGACCAATCGAAATGGATGCCAGTGACTATGCCATGGGAGCTGTGTTGATGTAGCATGGTAAACCCATATGTTATCATTTTGAGATATTTAATTTTCCTGTAGTTAATTTTCCCACATATGATAAAGAATTGTATGCATTAGTACAGAGTGTGAAAAAGTGGAAACATTATTTAATGGGCAAAGAGATAGTTATACACACTGATCATCAACCACTTCAATATTTTAACTCACAAACTAAGTTGTAGCAATCAAGACACTATAGGTGGATGGGTTTTCTACAACGGTTTCATCTTGTCATTAGATATAAAAAGGGCATACACAATAAAGTTGCAGATACATTGTCCAGACCAATCATAAATGCATCCACTATGCTTAAGCATAATTCAGTATTGCATGAAAGCTAAATTGAACAATATGCTCGAGATATAGATTTTAAAGATGTATATGCAACTTTAAGTCATGGAAAACAAGTAGAAGAATTGGATTATCATGTTAAGGACCAACTCTTGTATCATTTGGGAAAGTTGTGCATTCTTCAAACATAAAGAGTAAAGATAATTCTAGAAGCACACACTTCTCTAATATCAGGTCACTTTGGTGTAAGTAAAACAGTTGCACCACTGCAAAGCTTTTTTTATTGGCCAAAATTGAATGAGACAGTTTCTAGATATGTAAGAGGGTGTACCATGTGTGCTAAAAGCAAGCCCAAAAACAAAAAACTAGGCTTGTACACTCCACTACTAGTTCCTTCTCATCCTTGGGAAAGTGTTTCTGTGGACTTCGTTGGGGGACTGCCTAAATCTAGAAAAGGTCATGACTATTTATATGTTGTTGTGGATAGGTTCAACAAAATGTGTATATTAATACCTTGTAACAAACAAAATATAGCTGAAAAAACTGCAAAGCTGTTCTTTCAGCATGTATGGGTTCATTTTGGATTACCCACTTCCATTATATCTGATCAAGATACCCTTTGTTGGGAAATTTTCGTCAAGTCTATGGGAATTGATGGACACCAGACAGAAGAAGAGCACAACTTTTCATTCGCAAACAGATGGCCAAATAGAAGTGGTCAATAGGATAGTGATCCAGTTGCTCAGAGGCTATTGCAGCAAGCATCCTAAGCTTTGGGATGAACATTTATGTTATGTGCAACATGCTTACAACTGAGCTAAACATTCTTCTACACAGAGATATCCTTTTGAGACCTGTTTTGGTTTCACACCAAGGTCTCCCTTGGATTTTGTCTTT